>WNWK01025145.1:0-28859 GCA_009830355.1 Cherax destructor
AACACTGCGTCACAGGTGTAGTGCTGGGAGGGTGGGTGTAGCAACACTGCGTCACAGGTGTAGTGCTGTGAGGGTGGGTGTAGCAACACTGCGTCACAGGTGTAGCGCTGGGAGGGTGGGTGTAGCAACACTGCGTCACAGGTGTAGTGCTAGGGGGGGTGTAGCAACACCTCATGTCACTCATTACTGACAACATTAATAAAACACTCAGTGATATTTATTACCAAGTCTTCTGTCATATACACTTTCCATTTTCACTTTTATTACGATGCTCTTTACACTGTTACGTATTTTACACCGTTGAATCTATAAGGAAACACCTGTTATCCTACCTCACTTAACACGTAATAAACACGTGTTATCCTACCTTCACTTAACACGTAATAAACACCTGTTATCCTACCTCACTTAACATGTAATAAACACCTGTTATCCTACCTCACTTAACATGTAATAAACACCTGTTATCCTACCTCACTTAACACGTAATAAACACGTGTTATCCTACCTCACTTAACACGTAATAAACACCTGTTATCCTACCTCACTTAACACGTAATAAACACCTGTTATCCTACCCCTGTTAACATGTAATAAACACCTGTTATCCTACCTCACTTAACACGTAATAAACACCTGTTATCCTACCTCACTTAACACGTAATAAACACCTGTTATCCTACCCCAGTTAACATGTAATAAACACCTGTTATCCTACCTCACTTAACATGTAATAAACACCTGTTATCCTACCCAGTTAACATGTAATAAACACCTGTTATCCTACCTCACTTAACATGTAATAAACACCTGTTATCCTACCCCAGTTAACATGTAATAAACACCTGTTATCCTACCTCACTTAACATGTAATAAACACCTGTTATCCTACCCCAGTTAACATGTAATAAACACCTGTTATCCTACCTCACTTAACATGTAATAAACACCTGTTATCCTACCTCATTAACAGTAATAAACACCTGTTATCCTACCCATTAACAGTAATAAACACCTGTTATCCTACCTCAGTTAACATGTAATAAACACCTGTTATCCTACCTCAGTTAACATGTAATAAACACCTGTTATCCTACCCCAGTTAACATTTAATAAACACCTGTTATCCTACCTCACTTAACACGTAATAAACACCTGTTATCCTACCTCACTTAACACGTAATAAACACCTGTTATCCTACCTCACTTAACACGTAATAAACACCTGTTATCCTACCTCACTTAACACGTAATAAACACCTGTTATCCTACCTCACTTAACACGTAATAAACACCTGTTATCCTACCCCTGTTAACATGTAATAAACACCTGTTATCCTACCTCATTCAACTAATAAACACCTGTTATCCTACCTCATTAACAGTAATAAACACCTGTTATCCTACCCCAGTTAACATGTAATAAACACCTGTTATCCTACCTCACTTAACATGTAATAAACACCTGTTATCCTACCCCAGTTAACATGTAATAAACACCTGTTATCCTACCTCACTTAACATGTAATAAACACCTGTTATCCTACCCCAGTTAACATGTAATAAACACCTGTTATCCTACCTCATTAACATGTAATAAACACCATGTTATCCTACCTCATTAACATGTAATAAACACCTGTTATCCTACCCCAGTTAACATGTAATAAACACCTGTTATCCTACCTCACTTAACATGTAATAAACACCTGTTATCCTACCCCAGTTAACATGTAATAAACACCTGTTATCCTACCTCACTTAACATGTAATAAACACCTGTTATCCTACCCCAGTTAACATGTAATAAACACCTGTTATCCTACCCATTAACATGTAATAAACACCTGTTATCCTACCCCAGTTAACATGTAATAAACACCATGTTATCCTACCCAGTTAACATGTAATAAACACCTGTTATCCTACCCCTTAACATGTAATAAACACCTGTTATCCTACCCCAGTTAACATGTAATAAACACCATGTTATCCTACCTCACTTAACATGTAATAAACACCTGTTATCCTACCCCAGTTAACATGTAATAAACACCTGTTATCCTACCCAGTTAACATGTAATAAACACCGTTATCCTACCCATTAACATGTAATAAACACCTGTTATCCTACCTCAGTTAACATGTAATAAACACCTGTTATCCTACCTCACTTAACATGTAATAAACACCTGTTATCCTACCCCAGTTAACATGTAATAAACACCTGTTATCCTACCCCTTAACATGTAATAAACACCGTTATCCTACTCTTAACATGTAATAAACACCTGTTATCCTACCCCAGTTAACATGTAATAAACACCTGTTATCCTACCTCATTAACATGTAATAAACACCTGTTATCCTACCCCAGTTAACATGTAATAAACACCTGTTATCCTACCTCAGTTAACATGTAATAAACACCTGTTATCCTACCTCAGTTAACATGTAATAAACACCTGTTATCCTACCCCAGTTAACATGTAATAAACACCTGTTATCCTACCTCACTTAACATGTAATAAACACCTGTTATCCTACCCCAGTTAACATGTAATAAACACCTGTTATCCTACCCCAGTTAACATGTAATAAACACCAGTTATCCTACCTCACTTAACATGTAATAAACACCTGTTATCCTACCCCAGTTAACATGTAATAAACACCTGTTATCCTACCTCAGTTAACATGTAATAAACACCTGTTATCCTACCTCAGTTAACATGTAATAAACACCTGTTATCCTACCCCAGTTAACATGTAATAAACACCTAGTTATCCTACCTCCGTTAACATGTAATAAACACCTGTTATCCTACGTCAGTTAACATGTAATAAACACCTGTTATCCTACCTCAGTTAACATGTAATAAACACCTGTTATCCTACCTCACTTAACATGTAATAAACACCTGTTATCCTACCTCAGTTCATATATAAGGAACACCTGTTATCCTACCTCAGTTCATATATAAGCCAAATCCCTACAAAGGATATACCAATATCTCACAGGATGTGACCCACAGCCGTAGGCTAACTCCCAGGTACCTACTTACCGTTAGGTGAAGAACACCCAGGTACCTACTTACCGTTAGGTGAAGAACACCCAGGTACCTACTAACTGTTAGGTAAAGAACACCCAGGTACCTACTAACTGTTAGGTAAAGAACACCCAGGTACCTACTAACTGTTAGGTAAAGAACACCCAGGTACCTACTAACTGTTAGGTAAAGAACACCCAGGTACCTACTAAATGTTAGGTAAAGAACACCCAGGTACCTACTAACTGTTAGGTAAAGAACACCCAGGTACCTACTATTAGGTGAAGAACTCCCAGGTACCTACTAACTGTTAGGTAAAGAACACCCAGGTACCTACTAACTGTTAGGTAAAGAACACCCAGGTACCTACTTACTGCTAGGTGAACTCCCAGGTACCTACTTACTGCTAGGTGAACTCCCAGGTACCTACTTACTGCTAGGTGAAATCCCAGTTACCTACTTACTGCTAGGTGAACTGCCAGGTACCCACGTACTGCTAGGTGAACTCCCAGGTACCCACTTACTGCTAGGTGAACTCCCAGGTACCCACTTACTGCTAGGTGAACTCCCAGGTACCCACTTACTGCTAGGTGAACTCCCAGGTACCCACTTACTGCTAGGTGAACTCCCAGGTACCCACTTACTGCTAGGTGAACTCCCAGGTACCCACTCACTGCTAGGTGAACTCCCAGGTACCCACTTACTGCTAGGTGAACTCCCAGGTACCCACTTACTGCTAGGTGAACTCCCAGGTACCCACTTACTGCTAGGTGAACTCCCAGGTACCCACTTACTGCTAGGTGAACTCCCAGGTACCCACTTACTGCTAGGTGAACTCCCAGGTACCCACTTACTGCTAGGTGAACTCCCAGGTACCCACTTACTGCTAGGTGAACTCCCAGGTACCCACTTACTGCTAGGTGAACTCCCAGGTACCCACTTACTGCTAGGTGAACTCCCAGGTACCCACTTACTGCTAGGTGAACTCCCAGGTACCTACTTACTGCTAGGTGAACTCCCAGGTATCCACTTACAGCTAGGTGAACTCCCAGGTACCCACGTACTGCTAGGTGAACTCCCAGGTACCCACGTACTGCTAGGTGAACTCCCAGGTACCCACTTACTGCTAGGTGAACTCCCAGGTACCCACTTACTGCTAGGTGAACTCCCAGGTACCCACTTACTGCTAGGTGAACTGCCAGGTACCTACTTACTGCTAGGGGAACTCCCAGGTATCCACTTACAGCTAGGTGAACTCCCAGGTACCCACGTACTGCTAGGTGAAATCCCAGGTACCTACTTACTGCTAGGTGAACTCCTAGGTAACCCACTTACTGTTAGGTGAACTCCCAGGTACCCACTTACTGTTAGGTGAACTCCCAGGTACCCACGTACTGCTAGGTGAACTCCCAGGTACCCACGTACTGCTAGGTGAACTCCCAGGTACCCACTTACTGCTAGGTGAACTCCCAGGTACCCATTTACTGCTAGGTGAACTCCCAGGTACCCACGTATTGCTAGGTGAACTCCCAGGTACCCACTTACTGCTAGATGAACTCCCAGGTACCCACTTACTGCTAGGTGAACTCCCAGGTACCCACGTACTGCTAGGTTAACTCCCAGGTATCCACTTACAGCTAGGTGAATTCCCAGGTACCCACGTACTGCTAGGTGAACTCCCAGGTACCCACGTACTGCTAGGTGAACTCCCAGGTACCCACTTACTGCTAGGTTAACTCCCAGGTATCCACTTACAGCTAGGTGAACTCCCAGGTACCCACGTACTGCTAGGTGAACTCCCAGGTACCCACTTACTGCTGGGTGAACTCCCAGGTGCCCACTTACTGCTAGGTGAACAATACCCAGCTAGAACATTCAGTCAACATTGGACTGACATGTTAAAAACATTCAGAGTAAGAGGGCATTAAGTGCTGACACTTAGATGATAGCTGGACACACATGTGTACACTAAGAACACTTTACTGAAGACGTTTCGCCCCCGAGAACTTGATCACCTCGTTTAGGGTGAGAGGAAACGAAGGTTCCACCAACTGACGTAATAAAATGAAGACGTCAACACCACGTCAAGATTATTTACACCCTCCCAGCCTCCCAGCATACATTAAGGGGATTACCAATAGACCCCTGGCTGTCTTCATGAAGGCACTGGACAGACACCTAAAGTCAGTACCTGAACAGCCGGGCTGTGGTTCGTACGTCAGTTTGCGTGTGGCCAGCAGTAACAGCCTGGTTGATCAGACCCTGATCCACCATGAGTTTTGGTCTGAGACCGAGCCGCGGGGGCGTTGACCCCTGAAACCCTCTCCAGGTAAAACCCTCGGCCAACTGGTCTGCATGATTTGTTTTATTGACTCTGGTATCTTTTTCATTATATATATGGAAAATAATGATTCATTGTATTTTTATTCATCTCTTTCACATCAGGTTGTCAAGTTATACGGAAACATTATTTTCCTCTTTTCGTATAACATAAGAAAATGAGAAAGTGGTATATTACCAATTAAAATGCTTAACTTATATTGATTTAAATATTGAATCTAATATATTTTTCTTTATTTTCAGATTATTAATTTGTCTAGGAGCTGCATAAATGCACCAGACATATTCTGCTATGTCTGCGGGTAAGTCACACCTTCACATTCCCGGAGCAACATTACTCCTTTATTGAAGCTCTGCTACTTTGATTATTTTGGCTGCAAACTTGGAGACCAGGACAAACCATCTGCACCACACTAAGCTTGCAAGAGTTGCATCAGTAAGCTCCAAATGTGGTCAGTTGGAAAGCTGACTACATACCATACCATTGGAGTACCAATGGTATGGCAGATGAACCACCATGATGACTGCTGGATTCAACAAGACGACTAAAGATCGTATAATATACCCAAATATTCCTTCAGCAATAAGGTCTGTTCCACACTCTGAAGATATTCCTGTACCTGTGCCACCTGAGACATGGCAAATTTCATCAGAGTCTGATACCAGCGATTCTGAGGAGATGGAAGTAGACTATGAACCACCAACAAATGACGATCCCAAACCCTTCAACCAAGTTGAGCTCAATGACTTGGTGAGAGACCTTAACCTTCCAAAAGAAAGTGCACAGTTACTTGGCTCTAGACTGAAGGAACACAGGCTTCTAGCTCCTGGAACATTAGCTTGGTACCGTCATCGTGAAGCGGAATTCACTCAGTTCTTACACAAAGAGGAATCTTTAGTTTTCTGTTCAAATATTTCTGGCCTTATTGAACACATGGGGATGTCATACAAAGCAAATGAATGGAAACTCTTCATTGATTATTCTAAAAGAAGTTTAAATGCTGTACTTCTCTACAATGGCAACACAGCTGCATCTGTGCCAATTAGCCATATTGTCCAAATGCCAGAAACTTACGCAAATATGAAGACACTAATATCTGCAATCAAGTACCAGAATCACAATTTTCTCATTTGTGGTGATTTAAAAGTTATTGTTCTCCTACTAGGTCATCAAGGCGGATACACCAAGTATCCCTGTTTTGTGTGTCTTTGGGATAGTAGGGCAGACAGCCAGCACTATGAACAAAAAGACTGGCCACCAAGAACCAGCTTCTTACCCGGAAATCACAACGTGAAAACTGTGCTACTAGTTGACCCCAAGAAAATTCTGCTGTCACCACTCCACATCAAATTAGGGATTATGAAAAATTTTGTGAAGGCCTTGAACAAGAATGGAACTGCTTTCAAGTACCTGGAGTCAAAGTTTCCTCGTATAAGTGAAGGCAAGCTAAAGACAGGAATCTTTGTTGGCCCTCAGATTTGGGAATTGATAAAGGACAAGCATTTTGATGAAGCATTAGCAGGTGTCGAGGTGAATGCTTGGTTTTCATTCAAGCAGATTGTCCACAACTTCCTGGAAAACAGGCGCTCCCCCGAATATGAAAAAAATGATCCAAGACCTGATTTCAAGTTTCCAACAACTTGGGTCTAGAATGAGTGTGAAGATGAACTTTTTTGCACTCACATCTTGACTATTTTCCCAACAATTCTGGGGACTACAGTGAGTAAGAAGGAGAGCGGTGGTTCCATCAGGATATTTGCACCATGGAAACTCCATACCAGAGCAAATGGAATGTCAGCATGATGGCGGATTACTGCCGGTCATTGAAACGTGATGGTCTCGATGCACAGCACAAGCGAAAATCAAAGTTGTCCTCCTTCCTTTGATTCAATATGTAGGCTAACCATTAGGAGCATATTTTTTTTTTTTTTAATAAAATAATTTTATTTTATTTATGTTGATTTGGAATTCATATGTTCTTAAAACTAACACAATGTGCTTTTCCATGATTACTTGCCTAATTTTAATAAAGTAACAATTTATTAAAAAGTCACATTTTTTATAATCATTAATTTGTATTTTATTCAAAATTCTTACGTGATAGAGCAAAATGGTTTAGATATTTACAGTCAGCAGCCCAACAATATATAAGATGGCAACCATGAATAAAAATAAAAATTAAAAACATTCCAAACGCAGACCAGTGTAATATTTCTCGCTTCTGGTGTAATACTTCTCGTAGTGATATTACCAATGCCATATTTTACTCTTTGTGCAAATATTCCTTCCTACGAATAATAATAATAATAATAATAATAATAATAATAATATAGGAGAGGTGGTGTGTGTGGGAGTGAGTGGGGTTAAGAGCAGTAACTGGATGGGTGAGCGTTGACCTTCACACACGCACCTACAATCATCCCCCAACAATGTCATCACACCATCAGCACCCTCCCTCATGCACCCTCCCTCAGGCACCTTACCTCGGACACCCTACCTGAGGTACCCTCCCTCAGGCACCCTACCTCGGACACCCTACCTCAGGTACCCTCCCTCAGGCACCCTACCTCGGGCACCCTCCCTCAGGCACCCTACCTCGGGCACCCTACAACGGGCACCCTACCTCGGGCACCCTCCCTCAGGCACCCTCCCCAGGCACCCACTCTCAGGCACCCTTCCCCAGGCACCCTCCCACAGGCACCCTCCCTCAGGAACCCTCCCTCGGTCACCCTCCCCCAGGCACCTTCCCCCAGGCACCTTCCCCCAGGCACCCTCCCTCAGGCACCCTCCCTCAGGCACCCTTCCTCAGGAACCCTCCCTCAGGCACTCTCCCCCAGGCACCCTCCCTCAGGAACCCTCCCTCGGTCACCCTCCCTCGGTCACCTTCCCCCAGCCACCCTCACACTCGTAGAAGTCCTCAATAAAATATAAAGTTAGAAAAACCTGCAGGGAGAGGATGAGACAGAGATAGACTCAAGTGATGGTGACTTCAGCTCACAACCAGTAGACCCGAGTTTGACACTGAAGCAGGCGGAGAAGTTGGGCATGTTTCCATACACCTGTTGCTCCTGCACACACAGCAGTACAGTAAATAGGTACCAGGATTTTAGTCTACTGTGCTGAGTCGCATCCTGGAGAGGATGGGCGCAGGGACACTGTACCTTATTTATATATATATATATATATATATATATATATATATATATATATATATATATATTGTTTGTGTGTGTGTGTGTGTGTGTGTGTGTGTGTGTGTGTGTGTGTGTGTGTGTGTGTGTGTGTGTGTGTGTGTGTGTGTGTGTGTGTGTGTGTGTGTGTGTCGTGCCGATTAGGTAAAACTGGTCAATTAGCAAGAACTCATTTAAAATTAAGTCCTTTCTAAAATTTTCTCTTATACGTTTAAAGATATATTTTTTTTTTTATGTTAATGTAAAAATTTATAATTTTGTACCAAGAGAAACTTTGAAAACCTACCTAACCTTATTATAACAAGCGCAATTTAATTTAGCCTAACCTAACTAAATATATTTTAGATACGTTTACATTAATTTAATAATAAAAAACACAATGAAATATATTTTTTTCGTTAGGTTCAGAATGATTTTTTTGCGAAATTATTGCATACACAAATTTTCACTTGTCTTATATGGCAAGGTGAGCGTTGCTATTTAAGCCAAAATCGCAAGTTTTACCTAATCGGCACGACATGTATATATATATTCACAAACACTGGACCAATACCTTGGCGTCCAGCTCACGCTAGACGTTGATCCAAGGCATTGGTCCAGTGTGGTACGGTCGGTAAAGCACTGTGAACCTTGTCACAAGGTTCGTAGGTTCGAGTCTCCTTCGGCCAGAGATCAGTGTTTGTGAATATTTCGCCTGCTCTTGCGAATTCCTAGCATATATATATATACATATATATATACACACACAAATCAGGGAACGGGAGGGGGGGGGCAGAGCCTGGCTGGCAAAGCTCTCGCTTCACACGCGGAGGGCCCGGGTTCGATTCCCGGCGGGGTGGCAACATTTCGACGCGTTTCCTTACACCTGTTGTCCTGTTCATGGGTGTTAGTAGACTGGTGTGGGTTGCATCCTGGGAGACAAGATTGAGGACCCCAATGGAAATAAGACTTTCTTGGGTTATCCTGGGTGGCTAACCCTCCGGGGTTAAAAATCCGAACAAAATCTTATCTTAACCCATGGCAGACGAGCCTAAAACTCAGAGGCCAGTGTGTTAACCACTGGGCCAGCTGGCTGCAATAAGATTCATCCAAGTAGGTATTTTTCTGTACACCATAGGGAGGTTAGCACGAACCACCACTGTGACTACAAGTGCAGGATTTTACAGATGAATCCCACACCAGCATGGCTGTGGCGTACTCTAGCTCAAGTCCCTTCAGAGCCGTTATCATGACTTTGTCAGCAATCACGTTATTATGACTTCGTGAGTGATGATGGCAGCATTGAGGGACTTGAGCTAGAGCAAGCCACAAACACGCTGCTGTGGGATCTGTGTCCTTTTACTTAACATACTGTCGGTGATTCTGCCAACATTATTACAATGGAAGACATTGCAAGTCTCCAAGGGACATCAACCAGATCTTTAAATGGGCCTCAGAAAACAATAAGAAGTTCAATGAAGAGAAATTTCAATTACTCCGATATGGAAAACTCGAGGAATTAAAATTGTATCGGAGTATAAAACAAATTCGAACCAAACAATAGAACGAAAAACTAATGTGAAAGACCTGAGAGTGATCATGTCAGAGGATCTCACTTTCAAAGATCACAACAATGTACCTATCACACCTGCTAGGAAAATGATAGGATAGATAATGAAAATCTTCAAAACTAGGGATGCCAAGCCCATGATGATTATCTTCAAATTGCTTGTTCTCTCTAGGCTCTAATATTGCTGTACACTAATTGCCCCTTTCAAGGCAGGAGAGACTGCAGACCTGGAGAATATACAGACAACTTTCACGGCACGTGTAAGCAACATAAAACGCCTAAATTACACGGTACGGTTGAAGTCCCTTGATTTGTACTTTCTGGAATGCAGGCGAGAAAGATACATGATAATGTGCACATGGAAAATCCTAGAGGGACTAGTCCCAAACCTGCACACGAAAATGACTCCCTGTGAAAGCAAAAGACTTGGCAGGAGATGCAACATCCCTCCAATGAAAAGCAGGGGAGCCACGAGTACGCTAAGAGACAACACAGTAAGTGTCAGGGGCCCAAGACTGTTCAACTGCCTCCCAGCTGTTACAAAATGACACATCTATTAATAATAGACATCTCCAGTGAACACTAGAAAGGATAGCCCTTCTAGCATCCAGCCTGTTACTGGGCTTTTGCAACAAAGTCAGTATCCTGGTCCAGTTATCCGATATATTATATAGCTTAAGAGGATTGCAACTGATAGGGTACTAACCAAACAGATATTTAAAAGGTATATTAACAAAGTGAGAAAATCTAGGGTAGCAAAGTAAATCAAATATAAAGATATTAATTAAGATATCAATTAGGAGGTTAATTAGGAGGGTAGCTCCTACACTGCTCTCATATACAATAAGTCTGTGCTGAGGGCACATATATATAAATGACTCAGAAGTACCATCAGGTACAATGTCAGTAATTACAATAATATATACAAATAAGATTAAATGTGTGTATGAGTGTGCTCCCGGTAACTATGACTCGACTCAACCAGTGTACGACAGAACAACTCGTAAGCTAGCTGTACTAACAAACAGACAACCAGAACAGCTTGACTGTCCAGTAAAGTGACAAATTCGCCGAACAGCAATATAACAGGCAACAGCAACACTGCGTCAGGAACAAGGAGATAGAAAATCGACCCTAACTGGGGACCATCAGTAGATCCTCCAAAACAGTCATAAAACTCCCTTTCTACTGAAACTAGGTTCAGCATAAACAATCCCAAACTGTGGCGGTGCACAGATGCCTTATCGAAGTAGGTCCAGAGCTATAGCTTGAGACCTGAGTTTTATCAGAGAGTGTCGAAGGTGACACACAACCCAGAAAAACGTCGAATAATCACTGTCTAGTCTATTCTCTGTGAACAGAGTTACACAGAGTTCTGAGAAGTATGATTCGCCTCACCCACGAATGCATACTCTACCCAACAGAGTCTAAAGTCGAGAAAACAAGTAGAAAATAGGAGTGAAGTGTTGACTCGACGAAGGGCAGCAGGCCAGAGAGAGAGAGGGAAGAGGAACAACCACCCAGCTCAGGTGTGTCCAGAGACTGACTCCTCCCAGCAACTAGACGCCGGCAGCATAACAGTAGTTTGCCAACACCAAGGCAGTTACTACACACTCTCAAGCACAACAATATTACATCCTACCTAATAAATATAGCTAAGTTAAATAATAGTCTAATAATAATATAAAGCAAAATATTAACGATTTAGCTATTATCGAGAATATTAGCAATATAAAATTATAGAAAATGGTAATATACATTATATACATTGAGGCCCAATTCAGGGGGCGCAATACCAGCATACATAAGGGGGATTACCAATAGACTCCTGGCTGTCTTCAAGAAGGCACTGGACAGGCACCTAAAGTCAGTACCTGACCAGCCGGACTGTGGTTCGTACGTTGGTTTACGTGCAGTTGATCAGGCCCCGATCCACCACGAGGCCTGGTCACAGACCGGGCCGCGGGGGCGTTGACCCCCGAAATCTCCTCCAGGTATACTCCAGGTAGCACTAAGTGAGAAAACCTGAAGATAGTAGCACTGGGTGAACCAGAAGGTACTAGCACTGGGTGAACCAGAAGGTACTAGCACTGGGTGAACCAGAAGGTACTAGCACAGAGTGAACCAGAAGGTACTAGCACTGAGTGAACCAGAAGGTACTAGCACAGAGTGAACCAGAAGGTACTAGCACTGAGTGAACCAGAAGGTACTAGCACTGAGTGAACCAGAAGGTACTAGCACAGAGTGAACCAGAAGGTACTAGCACTGAGTGAACCAGAAGGTACTAGCACAGAGTGAACCAGAAGGTACTAGCACTGGGTGAACCAGAAGGTACTAGCACAGAGTGAACCAGAAGGTCCTAGCACAGAGTGAACCAGAAGGTACTAGCACTGAGTGAACCAGAAGGTACTAGCACTGAGTGAACCAGAAGGTACTAGCACTGGGTGAACCAGAAGGTACTAGCACTGGGTGAACCAGAAGGTACTAGCACTGAGTGAACCAGAAGGTACTAGCACTGAGTGAACCAGAAGGTACTAGCACAGTGAACCAGAAGGTACTAGCACAGAGTGAACCAGAAGGTACTAGCACAGAGTGAACCAGAAGGTACTAGCACTGAGTGAACCAGAAGGTACTAGCACTGAGTGAACCAGAAGGTACTAGCACTGAGTGAACCAGAAGGTACTAGCACTGGGTGAACCAGAAGGTACTAGCACTGAGTGAACCAGAAGGTACTAGCACAGAGTGAACCAGAAGGTACTAGCACAGAGTGAACCAGAAGGTACTAGCACAGAGTGAACCAGAAAGTACTAGCACTGGGTGAACCAGAAGACTCACACTGGTGAGACTCAGAAGGACTAGCACTGATAGGAACCATCAAGGGTATGCACTGTGTATGAACCAAGTATGACTGAGTGAACAGAGGTACTAGACACTGAGTGAACAAAAGGGTATGATGAATTTGACACAGTAGGTACTAGCACTGATTTGAGACCAAGAAGGTACTAGCACTGGGTGAATCAAGAAGGTACTACACGAGTGAACAGAAGGGTACTAGCACAGAGTGAACCCAAAAGAGAGTATAACTGTGAACAGAAGGTACTAAGCACTGAGTGAACCAGAAGGTACTAGCACAGAGTGAACCAGAAGGTACTAGCACAGAGTGAACCAGAAGGTACTAGCACAGAGTGAACCAGAAAGTACTAGCACTGGGTGAACCAGGGGAAGCACTGCCACACCCGGTGTCATGCTGTGCCAAACACACCTCACAACCTGCTGTTGCTACGAGAAATAAAAACATCAAGTATGATGTTTAAGTATGACATCAAGTATGATGTTTAAGTATGACATCAAGTATGATGTTTAAGTATGACATCAAGTATGATGTTTAAGTATGACATCAAGTATGATGTTTAAGTATGACATCAAGTATGATGTTTAAGTATGACATCAAGTATGATGTTTAAGTATGACATCAAGTATGATGTTTAAGTATGACATCAAGTATGATGTTTAAGTATGACATCAAGTATGATGTTTAAGTATGACATCAAGTAAGGTACCTGGAGTCTACCTGGAGGGTATATTCCGGGGATCAACGCCCCCGCGACCCGGTACACGACCAGGCCTCATCACAGTACACAGTACTTATACCACACCAGGATAATAAGATAAGGATGGGATTAAATAACTTGAACACAAGCCTGGTGCTCAGTCCTATTTTTAAAACTACACAAGGTCTTAGCTTCTATAACTGTACTCGGGAGTTTGTTCCACTCATCCACAACTCTATTGCCAAACCAATGCTTTCCTATATCCTTCCTGAATCTGAATTTTTCCAACGTAAAGCCATTGCTCCGAGTCCTGTCTTGGCTGGATATTTTTAGCACGTTATTTACATCCCCTTTATTTTAGGGTGTCCCGTAGCTCGATCGCTACCGCACTCAGCTCACACACTGAGGTCCGGGGTTCGATTCTCCTCCGGTACGGCTGGAAAACATTAGGGACGTGTTTCCATAAGACACCTGCTGTCTATGTTCACCCATCAGTTTAAAATGGGTACCTGGGCGTTAGTGGACTGGTGTGGGTCGCATCCTGGGACAAAACTGACCTAATTTGCCTGAAATGCTCAGCATAACAAGGGGCTTTATAAATAAATTTATTCCTGTTTTCCATTTATACACCTCAATCATATCCCCCTTAATTTTAATTCAGGGCCTCAGTCTATCCTCATAGGGAAGATTTCTGATACATGGGATCAACTTGGTCATCCTCCTCTGTACGTTTTCCAGAGCATTTATATCCATTCTGTAATACGGTGACCAGAACTGTGCAGCATAATCTAAATGAGGCCTAACCAACGATATATAGAGTTGAAGAACAACCTGAGGACTTCTATTATTTATGCTTCTTGATATGAAGCCAAGGATTCTGTTAGCTTTATTGCCAACACTTATGCACTGTCTTAGTTTCAGAATACTGCTAACCAGAACTCCTAAATCCTTTCCTTTCGGAAAGAATTGTGTAGTTTGATGCAGTGTGCTAGCCTGCTAACACTCTGCATCAAACTACACACTGCAATACCAAGTGCAGTGTGCTAGCCTGCTAACACTCTGCATCAAACTACACACTGCAATACCAAGTGCAGTGTGCTAGCCTGCTAACACTCTGCATCAAACTACACACTGCAATACCAAGTGCAGTGTGCTAGCCTGCTAACACTCTGCATCAAACTACACACTGCAATACCAAGTGCAGTGTGCTAGCCTGCTAACACTCTGCATCAAACTACACACTGCAATACCAAGTGCAGTGTGCTAGCCTGCTAACACACTGCATCAAACTACACACTGCAATACCAAGTGCAGTGTGCTAGCCTGCTAACACACTGCATCAAACTACACACTGCAATACCAAGTGCAGTGTGCTAGCCTGCTAACACACTGCATCAAACTACACACTGCAATACCAAGTGCAGTGTGCTAGCCTGCTAACCCAGGCTAACATTTTTCACAGGAATCGACCAATCGAAGCATAGAAAATTACATGAACCACAATTCTGAGGAAAGTGTTTGATCTAATCAAAAAACAGGACGATAGACAACTTTATCAGAATAAAGAACTATTAATGACTTATCTAAGTAATGTATAGATACTGTCTGGGAACCAAGTAATGTATATAAACTGTGGGAACCAAGTAATGTATAGAAACTGTGTGGGAACCAAGTAATGTATAGAAACTGTGGGATGGCGTGTGTGTCGCCATGACTGTCACTGGAGAGAGTATATTTCACACGGTTTATTCCCCATGACTCGACACCTTAACTAAGTCTCATCAGTCTATCAACTTTACTACATCTGCGTCGCGTAAAATTATTATAGTTAGACAGTCGAAATACAACAGCTGCAACATATACAGATAAACTTTACTGCTTCGGGAACGATTCTAATCACCTGGAATGTAGACCTCAAGACAAGACCCGAGCCGGGACTACTATGGCGACTCACACCCGAACACTTGGAATGTACTCTCTGGAAATCCACGGAGGGGAGAGATAGTTAATAATATATACATAAAAATACTCGGGAGATAGATTCATAATTTGTTACACTACCACAATAATTTACTGTGCTTTGAGCTACAAGTAACTTGGCTGATCAAACGATTACCAGGAATGTGAGGCCAGAAGCCGGGCTGCACGAATAGACCTCCTAAAATAGGTCGCCACTTTTTTCAACTAGGTTATTCCACCTCTATACCCGGAGGCTGAAGTAATATTTACTGACATTCCTGAGGTTGACATGTATCTTTCCACTTACATTTATAATCACTTATTCCCATTTTGCGCCTCTGCAACAGTTGTTTCCTGTCCACCCCGTCAAGTTCTCAAAGAAGCATTTAGTGCGTCATGTCTGCTCTGCTTTTAACCACTAACATCGTCAGTGCAAGTGTACTCACCTATTTGTGGTTTCAGGGGTCGCAGGGTTGTTGGTCGCTACTAGGGTCACTTTCTCCCTGCTCCAAGAGTTTATCGTAACTCATCTTGAAGTTATGCATGGATCCTGCCTCTACTACATCACTCTCCAGGTTGTTCCACTTCCTGACAACTCTAAGGCTAAAGAAATACTTCCTAACATCACTTTGACTCATCCGAGTTTTCAACCTCCAAGTGTGACCCCTCGTTCCCGTGTCCCATTTCTGAAACATTCTGGCCCTATCCACCTTGCCAATTCCTCTCATTACTTTATACGTCGTTATCATGTCCTTCCTTCCCTCTAGTCTCATAAGGTTGACATATCCCTTAGTTCCGGGACTAGTCTTGTTGCAAACCTTTGCACTTTCTCTAATTTATTGACGTGCTTGACCAGGTGTGGGTTCCAAACTGTTGCTGCATACTCCAATATGGGCCTGACGTACACGGTGTACAGTGTCGTGAATGACTCCTTACCCAGGTGTCGAAATGCTATTCTTAGGTTTGCTAGGCGCCCATATGCTGGGTATGATACTCACCCCAAGATCCTTTTTACTTAAGCAAATTTGCAGCTCTTTGACTCCCGAGCGTGTATTCCGTCTTTAGTCTTCTTTGTCCTTTTCCGAGCTTTATGACTTTTCACTTGGTAAGATTAAACTCCAGGAGCCATTTGTCGGACCAGGCTTGCAGCCTGTCCAGATCCCTTTGTAGTCTTCCCTGATCCTTGTGCGCATGAATTCTCCACATTAGCTTCACGTCGTCTGCAGTGACACCACTGAGTCTATCCCTTCCGTCATGTCATTCACATATACCAGAAACACCAGCTCTAGAACTGACCCTTATGGAACCTTGCTCGACACATGTGCCCACTCTGTCACCTCGTCACGTATCATTACTTGTTTTCTTCCTGTCAGGTATTCCCTAATCCACTACAGTGCATTTCCTGCTGTACCTGCCTGCTCCTCTTCTCTAGCTTTTGTTCTAACCTTTTGTGTAGAATTGTGTCAAAAGCCTTATTACAGTCTACCCAACCCTCTCTCTCCTGTCTTATTCTGCTACCTTGTCGTACAACTCCAGTAGGTTTGTGACACAGGATTTCTCATACCTGAAACCGTGCTGGTTGTCAAGTATGAGCCCATTTCCTTCTAGGTGTTCCATCACTCTTCTGATAATCTTCTCCATGTCTTTGCATACTATAAATGCCAATGATAGTGGTCAGTAGTTTAGTGTTGCCTGTCTGTCTCCTTTCTTAAAAACTGGGACTACATTTGCTGTCTTCCAAACCTCAGGTTTCGATAGATGTGTTGAAGATTGTTGATAATGGTGCACAGAGCGTCTCTGCTCCCTCTCTCAGGTCCCACGGAGAGAGGTTATCTGGGCCCATCACCTTCGAGGTATCTAGTTCGGTCGTGTATAGCACGTGCGTGTGTACTCACCCAACTGTACTCACCTAATTGTGGTTGCAGGAGTCAAGTCATAGCTCATGGCCCCGCCTCTTCACTGATCGTGTGCGCATGTATGTGTGTGTGTAAACATGAAAATCTTCAATATAATTGCCAGTGAGAGCGAGGAGGAAAAGTGACTCAATAGTCACCTTCATGAAACTTCAATCAACATATAAAAAAGTATAACCAGCACCAGGTGGGAACTAATCTTGAGTAAACGAAGCCAGAGTGACTTGCGTGTGCCCCAGTAGAAGGAAGGCGGAACTAGTCAGGAATTGTGGCGCATGACCCACCAAGGTCATGGTCGACACAGGATTTCTGCAGCTAGCAAAATTATATACATTCGCAATGTGCTGCTACCCTATTTTCTCTGACAGTTACAAAGAGGGAACAAAAACCAGCTATCAAATTCCATATATATATATACACATACATAGACTCTAAGACAGACTCTGCAGACCTCACTCGAGAGAAAGAATTCCAGGCGAACATAATGTCTGGCATATCGCCGAAGGCTCACATGAACCCAATAACTTCTGCAGACAATACTCGACTGGCAGGTCACTGCCCCCATGTGATGAGTTGTAAAGGTTGTTCTGGGAGGTCAATGCCCCCGGGTGATGAGTTGTAAAGGTTGTTCTGGGAGGTCAATGCCCCCGGGTGATGAGTTGTAAAGGTTGTTCTGGGAGGTCAATGCCCCCGGGTGATGAGTTGTAAAGGTTGTTCTGGGAGGTCAATGCCCCCGGGTGATGAGTTGTAAAGGTTGCCAAACAAATTTGAGAGAGTATGCAAAAGAATGTAATTTAAAGAGAACATAGAAAAGAGCAAGGTAACAAGAGTAACAACACAATTTTTAGGTAATAAATTGGATAATAGACTGGAATGAATGTGGAAGAAATAAGTGTTTAGATATTTGGGAGTGGTCTTTTCGGCAGACAGGTCTATGAGAGACAAGCCATAAAATTTTAATAGATGAAATAGTTATAATCATAAAAATTAACTTTTAAAGGGGTAGACCGGTAAGCCAGCAGAAGGCCTCGGTCAGATGACCAAAACCTCCAGCAGAGGATCATCACATGATCCTGACAAACCTTACCTAGCCTAACCATAACAGTGATGAGGGGGAGGGAGAGGGAATGTATTAAGGCATGTCTAAACACAAAGAACCTTATCCATGGAAACAAAATGGGGAATGTCCCAGAGTATGGTGGTACCAACACTGTTATATGGGAGTAAAATGTTGGTTTTAATGTAGTGAGGAGGAGGCTGGAGGCAGTGATGTGTCTGAGGGAGGAGGCTGGAGGCAGTGATGTGTCCGAGAGAGGAGGCTGGAGGCAGTGATGTCGTGTTTGAGGGAGGAGGCTGGAGGCAATGATGTGTCTGAGGGAGGAGGCTGGAGGCAGTGATGCGTCTGAGGGAGGAGGCTGGAGGCAGTGATGTGTCTGAGGGATGAGGCTGGAGGCAGTGATGTGTCTGAGAGAGGAGGCTGGAGGCAGTGATGTCGTGTTTGAGGGAGGAGGCTGGAGGCAGTGATGTGTCTGAGGGAGGAGGCTGGAGGCAGTGATGTGTCTGAGGGAGGAGGCTAGAGGCAGTGATGTGTCTGAGGGAGGAGGCTGGAGGCAGTGATGTGTCTGAGAGAGGAGGCTGGAGGCAGTGATGTCGTGTTTGAGGGAGGAGGCTGGAGGCAATGATGTGTCTGAGGGAGGAGGCTGGAGGCAGTGATGCGTCTGAGGAGGAGGCTGGAGGCAGTGATGTGTCTGAGGGAGGAGGCTGGAGGCAGTGATGTGTCTGAGGGAGGAGGCTGGAGGCAGTGATGTGTCTGAGGGAGGAGGCTGGAGGCAGTGATGTGGTGTTTGAGGGAGGAGGTTGAAGGCAGTGATGTGGTGTTTGAGGGAGGAGGTTGAAGGCAGTGATGTGTCTGAGGGAGGAGGCTGGAGGCAGTGATGTGTCTGAGGGAGGAGGCTGGAGGCAGTGATGTGTCTGAGGGAGGAGGCTGGAGGCAGTGATGTGTCTGAGGGAGGAGGCTGGAGGCAGTGATGTGTCTGAGGGAGGAGGTTGAAGGCAGTGATGTGGTGTCTGAGGGAGGAGGCTGAAGGCAGTGATGTGGTGTTTGAGGGAGGAGGTTGAAGGCAGTGATGTCGTGTTTGAGGGAGGAGGCTTTGGCAGTGATTTCGTGTTTGAGGGAGGAGGTTGAAGGCAGTGATGTCGTGTTTGAGGGAGGAGGCTGAAGGCAGTGATGTCGTGTTTGAGGAGGTTGAAGGCAGTGATGTGTGTTTGAGGAGGAGGTCTGAGGCAGTGATGTGGTGTTTGAGGGAGGAGGTTGAAGGCAGTGATGTCGTGTTTGAGGAGGAGGTTGGCAGTGATTTCGTGTTTGAGGGAGGAGGTTGAAGGCAGTGATGTCGTGTTTGAGGGAGGAGGCTGAAGGCAGTGATGTCGTGTTTGAGGAGGTTGAAGGCAGTGATGTGGTGTTTGAGGGAGGAGGCTGAAGGCAGTGATGTGGTGTTTGAGGGAGGAGGTTGAAGGCAGTGATGTCGTGTTTGAGGGAGGAGGCTTTGGCAGTGATTTCGTGTTTGAGGGAGGAGGCTGAAGGCAGTGATGTCGTGTTTGAGGGAGGAGGCTGAAGGCAGTGATGTCGTGTTTGAGGGAGGAGGTTGAAGGCAGTGATGTGGTGTTTGAGGGAGGAGGCTGAAAACAGTGATGTCGTGTTTGAGGGAGGAGGCTGAAGGCAGTGATGTCGTGTTTGAGGGAGGAGGTTGAAGGCAGTGATGTCGTGTTTGAGGGAGGAGGCTGAAGGCAGTGATGTCGTGTTTGAGGGAGGAGGTTGAAGGCAGTGATGTCGTGTTTGAGGGAGGAGGTTGAAGGCAGTGATGTCGTGTTTGAGGGAGGAGGTTGAAGGCAGTGATGTCGTGTCTGAGGGAGGAGGCTGGAGGCAGTGATGTCGTGTTTGAGGGAGGAGGCTGGGGCAGTGATGTCGTGTCTGAGGGAGGAGGCTGGAGGCAGTGATGTCGTGTTTGAGGGAGGAGGCTGGAGGCAGTGATGTCGTGTCTGAGGGCAATATGTGTACAGAATGTTTTGCTTGTGTGCGCGCGCGCCTGCACGCTCCACTAGCGTGCGTCAAGAAGTATACAGCGGCGCTGACTGAAGCAACTCAGAAGACGCTTTAAAAACTTATCGAAACCATTCAGGGAAACTTGAAATTGTCTTAAATAACATTTATTAAAGTCGCCAACAGCTGCATGAACCCTCTTGCAGGAGGGTTCATGAAGCCGACTGAAGGAGGGTTCATGAAGCCGACTGAAGGAGGGTTCATGAAGCTGACTGAAGGAGGGTTCATGAAGCCGACTGAAGGAGGGTTCATGAAGCCGACTGAAGGCCTTCTCTAGTTATAAACAAAACTTTGGAGGAAGAAAAAAAAAAGGAAAAAATTCTGGAAACTGTATTAAGATAATTTGAATTCACTGCACATAGGTTTATAAAGTTATTTCAGTAATTATTAATTATTGCACAATCTCCCAGCGTACATAAGGGGGATTACCAATAGACCCCTGGCTGCCTTCAAGCAGGCACTGGACAGGCACCTCAAGTCAGTGCCTGACCAACCGGGCTGTGGTTCGTACATCGGACTGCGTGCGGACTGCGTGCGGCCAACAGTAACAGCCAGGTTGATCAGGCTCTGATCCACCATGAGGCCGGGTCACAGACCGGGCCGCGGGGGCGTTGACCCCCGGAGTTGACTCTCCAGGTAAACTCCAGGTAATCACTAATTATCTATTAAAATTTCCATATATTTTTAGCGAATGATCTTGTAATTTATATCTTATTTTTTAACTTCCTGTCATTACTCTGGATCCCCTCAAGGAAGGTTCCTTGACGCTGGTGAGGGGCTCTTGATCTAGGGAATTGGATCTGTGCTCTAGTTCCGTGAATTGAGTCTGAATACCTTCCCCCCCCCATCCTACGGGTTTAGCGCTCCCCATGATTATAATAATAATGTCATTACTTTGTAGAAGATCCACAAAAAAAAAACTCGACAACTTAGTATTAAGTAAGTCTTGACCTCCCTGGTATAGCAAGTCTTGACCTCCCTGGTATAGCAAGTCTTGACCTCCCTGGTATAGCAAGCCTTGACCTCCCTGGTATAGCAAGCCTTGACCTCCCTGGTATAGCAAGTCTTGACCTCCCTGGTATAGCAAGCCTTGACCTCCCTGGTATAGCAAGCCTTGACCTCCCTGGTATAGCAAGCCTTGACCTCCCTGGTATAGCAAGTCTTGACCTCCCTGGTATAGCAAGTCTTGACCTCCCTGGTATAGCAAGCCTTGACCTCCCTGGTATGCAAGTCTTGACCTCCTGATATAGCAAGTCTTGACCTCCTGGTATGCAAGCCTTGACCTCCTGGTATAGCAAGCCTTGACCTCCCTGGTATAGCAAGCCTTGACCTCCCTGGTATAGCAAGCCTTGACCTCCCTGATATAGCAAGTCTTGACCTCCCTGGTATAGCAAGCCTTGACCTCCCTGGTATAGCAAGCCTTGACCTCCCTGGTATAGCAAGCCTTGACCTCCCTGGTATAGCAAGCCTTGACCTCCCTGGTATAGCAAGCCTTGACCTCCCTGGTATAGCAAGACCTCCTGGATGCCTACCTCCTGGTATAGCAAGCCTTGACCTCCGACAATGCCCCTGGTATAGCAAGCCTTGACCTCCCTGGTATAGCAAGCCTTGACCTCCCTGGTATAGCAAGTCTTGACCTCCCTGGTATAGAGTCTTGACCTCCTGGTAGCAAGCCTTGACCTCCCTGGTATAGCAAGTCTTGACCTCCCTGGTATAGCAAGCCTTGACCTCCCTGGTATAGCAAGCCTTGACCTCCCTGGTATAGCAAGTCTTGACCTCCCTGGTATAGCAAGTCTTGACCTCCCTGGTATAGCAAGCTCTTGACCTCCCTGGTATAGCAAGCTTGACCTCCCTGGTATAGCAAGTCTTGACCTCCCTGGTATAGCAAGCCTTGACCTCCTGGTATAGCAAGCCTTGACCTCCCTGGTATAGCAAGCCTTGACCTCCCTGGTATAGCAAGTCCTTGACCTCCCTGGTATAGCAAGCCCTTTACCTCCCTGGTATAGCAAGCCTTGACCTCCTGGTATGCAAGCCTTGACCTCCTGGTATAGCAAGCCTTGACCTCCCTGGTATAGCAAGTCTTGACCTCCCTGGATGCAAGCTGACTCTGGTAGCAAGCCTTGACCTCCCTGGTATAGCAAGCTTGACCTCCCTGGTATAGCAAGCCTTGACCTCCCTGGTATAGCAAGTCTTGACCTCCCTGGTATAGCAAGCTTGACCTCCCTGGTATAGCAAGCCTTGACCTCCCTGGTATAGCAAGTCTTGACCTCCCTTAGTGTTATAGCAAGCCTTGACCTCCCTGGTATAGCAAGCCTTGACCTCCCTGGTATAGCAAGTCTTGACCTCCCTGGTATAGCAAGCCTTGACCTCCCTGGTATAGCAAGTCTTGACCTCCCTGGTATAGCAAGTCTTGACCTCCCTGGTATAGCAAGCCTTGACCTCCCTGGTATAGCAAGTCTTGACCTCCCTGGTATAGCAAGTCTTGACCTCCCTGGTATAGCAAGCCTTGACCTCCCTGGTATAGCAAGTCTTGACCTCCCTGGTATAGCAAGTCTTGACCTCCCTGGTATAGCAAGCCTTGACCTCCCTGGTATAGCAAGTCTTGACCTCCTGGTATAGCAAGTCTTGACCTCCCTGGTATAGCAAGCCTTGACCTCCCTGGTATAGCAAGTCTTGACCTCCCTGGTATAGCAAGTCTTGACCTCCCTGGTATAGCAAGTCTTGACCTCCCTGGTATAGCAAGTCTTGACCTCCCTGGTATAGCAAGTCTTGACCTCCCTGGTATAGCAAGTCTTGACCTCCCTGGTATAGCAAGTCTTGACCTCCCTGGTATAGCAAGTCTTGACCTCCTGGATGAGCTACCCTGTAAAGTCTTGACCTCCCTGGTATAGTCAAGTCTGACCTCCCTGGTATAGCAAGTCTTGACCTCCCTGGAGCTACTCTGTAGCAAGTCTTGACCTCCCTGGTATAGCAAGTCTTGACCTCCCTGGTATAGCAAGTCTTGACCTCCTGGTATAGCAAGTCTTGACCTCCCTGGTATAGCAAGTCTTGACCTCCCTGGTATAGCAAGTCTTGACCTCCCTGGTATAGCAAGTCTTGACCTCCCTGGTATAGCAAGTCTTGACCTCCCTGGTATAGCAAGTCTTGACCTCCCTGGTATAGGAAGTCATAACCTCCCTGGTATAGGAAGTCATAACCTCCCTGGTATAGGAAGTCATAACCTCCCTGGTATAGGAAGTCATAACCTCCTGGTATAGGAAGTCATACCTCCTGGTATAGAAGTCTAACCTCCCTGGTATAGAAGTCATAACCTCCCTGGTATAGAAGTCATAACCTCCTGGTATAGGAGTCTACTCCTGAGAAGTCATAACCTCCTGGTATAGGAAGTCATAACCTCCCTGGTATAGGAAGTCATACCTCCCTGGTATAGGAAGTCATAACCTCCCTGGTATAGGAAGTCATAGACCTCCCTGGTATAGAAGTCATAACCTCCCTGGTATAGGAAGTCATAACCTCCCTGGTATGGAGTCATACCTCTGGTATAGTCTAACCTCCCTGGTATGGAAGTCATAACCTCCCTGGTATAGAAGTCATAACCTCCCTGGTATGGAAGTCATAACCTCCCTGGTATAGGAAGTCATAACCTCCCTGGTATAGGAAGTCATAACCTCCCTGGTATAGGAAGTCGCATAACCTCCTGGTATAGGAAGTCATAACCTCCCTGGTATAGGAAGTCATAACCTCCCTGGTATAGCAAGTCATAACCTCCCTGGTATAGCAAGTCATAACCTCCCTGGTATAGGAAGTCATAACCTCCCTGGTATAGGAAGTCATAACCTCCCTGGTATAGGAAGTCATAACCTCCCTGGTATAGGAAGTCATAACCTCCCTGGTATAGGAAGTCATAACCTCCCTGGTATAGGAAGTCATAACCTCCCTGGTATAGGAAGTAATAACCTCCCTGGTATAGGAAGTAATAACCTCCCTGGTATAGGAAGTAATAACCTCCATGGTATAGGAAGTCATAACTTCCCTGGTATAGGAAGTCATAACCTCCCTGGTATTGGAAATCATAACCTCCCTGGTATAGGAAGTCATAACCTCCCTGGTATTGGAAGTCATAACCTCCCTGGTATTGGAAGTCATAACCTCCCTGGTATTGGAAGTCATAACCTCCCTGGTATAGGAAGTCATAACCTCCCTGGTATAGGAAGTCATAACCTCCCTGGTATAGCAAGTCATAACCTCCCTGGCATGGACACTAACCATTACATTCTGTGGTATCGACGGAACTTAAGTCTTCAACGTAAATCTTAAACTAGCAATGAAAAATTGTTGAAACAGTAAATGGATCTAGAGTTTACAACAACAAAAGTCAACACGAGAATATGTGAAATTAATATTATGTGAGAGGAAGATACAGCAGCGAGATGCACCATTAACAAGGGCATACGAGTATATACAGGGGTTTGAATTTACCCGTATATGCAATCCTTATTTTAGGGATTAAAGAATTCTTGACCCGTAGTGAACAAGTTACAAGCAGCCTAAATGACCATCGTGTAGCTGATAGGCTTTTAAAATCAATTAAACAACCAGCCATATGGTAAACTGGGTAGAAAGGTGCACTGTCCTCAGTACTGAACAATCAAAACAAGTGACAACGTTCCACTGTGTTGAGTTTCATCAACTGACTTGATAAAAACTACACGCAACGAAACCTGGTCATAATGAAAGCTTGATCTGGGTCTTTTTGAATTCGTTCAAAGAAGATGAAGTAATTTCAAGATGTTGCATTCATCACTTGCAAAATGCTACTATCAGATCCTTACCATAAATGTCTTATACTTTGTAAGATCATAGTGGCGCCCTTAACAGTGCATACTATCACCATCACTAGTACATACTATCACCATCACTAGTACATACTATCACCATCACCAGTACATACTATCACCATCACTAGTACATACTATCACCATCACTAGTACATACTATCACCATCACCAGTACATACTATCACCATCACTAGTACATACTATCACCATCACTAGTACATACTATCACCATCACCCGAACATACTATCACCATCACCAGTACATACTATCACCATCACTAGTACATAATATCACCATCACCAGTACATACTATCACCATCACTAGTACATACTATCACCATCACCAGTACATACTATCACCATCACTAGTACATACTATCACCATCACCCGAACATACTATCACCATCACCAATACATACTATCACCATCACTAGTATATACTATCACCATCACCAGTACATACTATCACCATCACCAATACATACTATCACCATCACTAGTATATACTATCACCATCACCAGTACATACTATCACCATCACCAGTACATACTATCACCATCACATACTATCACCATCACCAGTACATACTATCACCATCACCAGTACATACTATCACCATCACCAGTACATACTATCACCATCAACAGTACATGCTATCACCATCACATACCATCACATACTATCACCATCACCAGTACATACTATTACCATCACACTGTATTAACCACCATCACTATTAACGGCTTCAGCTCACACACAGCGGACCCGGAGTTCAATCCCGGACGAGTGGAAATGTTGGGCATGTTTCCTAACACCTACTGCCCCTGTTCACGTGCATGCAGTAAGTAGGTACCTGGGTGTCAGGAGATTTATCTGGATGACATCCTGGGGAGAGCTAAAGGACCCCAATTGAAAGTAAGACGAACAATCCCCGATGACGTTCTGATTTTGTTGAGTAATCCCGGATACAAAAATTCATCACCAGTACAGAACATACTACCACCATCACCAGTACAGAACATACTACCACCTTCACCAGTATAGAACATACTACCACCATCACTAGTACAGAACATACTACCACTATCACCAGTACAGAACATACTACCACATTCACCATTACAGAACATACTACCACCATCACTAGTACAGAACATACTACCACTATCACCAGTACAGAATATAATACCACCATCACCAGTACAGAATATACTACCACTATCACTAGTACAGAACATACTACCACTATCACCAGTACAGAATATACTACCACCATCACCAGTACAGAATATACTACCACCATCACCAGTACAGATTATACTACCACCATCACCAGTACAGAACATACTACCACCATCACCAGTACAGAACATACTACCACCATCACCAGTACAGAATATACTACCACCATCACCAGTACAGAATATACTACCACCACCACTAGTACAGAACATACTACCACTATCACCAGTACAGAATATACTACCACCATCACCAGTACAGAATATACTACCACCATCACCAGTACAGATTATACTACCACTATCACCAGTACAGAATATACTACCACCATCACCAGTACAGAGTATACTACCACCATCACCAGTACAGAACATACTACCACCTTCACCAGTACAGAACATACTACCACCATCACCAGTACAGAATATACTACCACCATCACCAGTACAGAACATACTACCACTATCACCAGTACAGAATATACTACCACCATCACCAGTACAGAGTATACTACCACCATCACCAGTACAGAATACACTACCACCATAAAATATAGAGTTTATTTCCTTGTAAAGGTTACAATGTGTAATTACAACTTTGGTTTGCTAAGTACAAAGAAAGCCACTATTATGCCGGGGCATGACATATTATTCATCCAGAATAACCTTCCACCATCACCAATAAACAATATACTACTTCGAGTATATAAGCATACAATGTGATCCAGTCAAGTCTAGTATAAATACGTAAATTCCTCTATGTGAGAAAGGAAGCTGAATTAATTCCACTGTCTAACCAAATTTTCTTCAGGGAATATTATTAATACAAATATAATAACTAACATGTCTCAAATGTAGTCTAAATCATTTTTTTTGCCAATTTTGAAACAGACGAAATATAATAAAAAGGTTAAGTGTATTTCTGAGAGCGATATTGCGTCATGAATACGTCTCAGAACCACCTTCTTAAATTTATAAACTACAACGATTGAGTAATGTTCAAGAGATGGTATTAAGTAAATTATAACATATTTAAATTTACAGGACAGAACATGAGAACATAAAGCGGAAAACATGTTTTTTTAAAAATGCAAAAAAAACAAAAAACAAAAAAAAACACTTCCTTTTTTAGATCAATTAATTATATTATAAAAACCACAACAAAAGGGAGACAAGAAGAGGGGTGGTACATACGTTGGTCAGGTTACGAGTAGTGATGAAGGTAGAGTGGCAACACAGATCCAGCTACAACACTTACCAACACTACACTGTTGTGTAGTCGTCTGCTGGACTCCCCACTACTGCACACAGCGACATCTCTTGCACAAACACATAACTCTCTCAGTAAACAGGTTATCAGCTGATCGTGTAAACACACCAGGTGAGGGACTCTTTTAACAAACAAACAAACAAACAAACAAATTTTATTTCATTGCAGGTTACATGGGTATTGGAAGTTACAATGTAAATTGAGTGCAAGGAGAGCCACTGACATGCCATGGCATTAGGGGCAGCTTATTCTAGTCCTTAAAAACTAGGTACTTAATATTAGAGAAATTTATTGAGTTTATTCTAGTTAAAAATTATTTTCAAAATTACAATATGATATTAGATCTTAGATTGTTACAGGTGTTAAGATTCTTGAATGATAATATGGAATTGAGATTATCTTAAGGAAAGTAACATTGAGCATTTTTGACATTAACTTATAATATGAGTAGGGGGTAACATAATAGTAACATATTATTAAAAATTGAGATTATCGTATAGGAAAGTAACAATGAGCATTTTTCAAAGTAGTTTATAGCATGATCATTTAGGTTTGGGTGAGTAGGTGGTTTTTGAGTTGAGTCTTAAATTGATTTTCAGACAAGATTATCTTAATATTTACTGGTAATGAATTCCAGATTCTGGGGCCCTTTATGTGCATAGAATTTTTACATAGGTTGATATAAACACGGGGTATATCAAAAGTGATCTGTGTCGTGTTTGTGGTCATGGGTCCTATTAAAGTTGGTGAGGAGAGTTTTGAGCAGAGGGTTTATATTAGAGTGTAAAGTTTTATATATGTAGTAGGCACAAGAGTAAGTATGAATGTTCTTTACGGTGAGTAGTTTGAGACTTTT
>WNWK01025146.1:0-28859 GCA_009830355.1 Cherax destructor
CAGGGTACTCTGGGGGTAGCAGTGACAGGGTACTCTGGGGGTAGCAGTGACAGGGTACTCTGGGGGTAGCAGTGACAGGGACTCTGGGGGTAGCAGTGACAGGGTACTCTGGGGGTAGCAGTGACAGGGCACCTGGGGGTAGCAGTGACAGGGCACTCTGGGGGTAGCAGTGACAGGGTACTCTGGGGGTAGCAGATGCAGGGGACTCTGGGGGTAGCAGTGACAGGGCACTCTGGGGGCAGCAGTGACAGGGTACCTGGGGGTAGCAGTGACAGGGTACTCTGGGGGTAGCAGTGACAGGGCACCTGGGGGCAGCAGTGACAGGGCACCTGGGGGTAGCAGTGACAGGGCACTCTGGGGGTAGCAGTGACAGGGCACTCTGGGGGTAGCAGTGACAGGGCACCTGGGGGCAGCAGTGACAGGGACTCTGGGGGTAGCAGTGACAGGGCACTCTGGGGGCTAGCAGTGACAGGGTACTCTGGGGGAGCAGTGACAGGGTACTCTGGGGGTAGCAGTGACAGGGTACTCTGGGGGTAGCAGTGACAGGGTACTCTGGGGAGTAGCAGTGACAGGGATGCACTCTGGGGGTAGCAGTGACAGGGTACTCTGGGGGAGCAGTGACAGGGACTCTGGGGGTAGCAGTGACAGGGTACTCTGGGGGTAGCAGTGACAGGGTACTCTGGGGGAGCAGTGACAGGGTACTCTGGGGGCTAGCAGTGACAGGGTACTCTGGGGGAGCAGTGACAGGGACTCTGGGGGTAGCAGTGACAGGGTACTCTGGGGGTAGCAGTGACAGGGTACTCTGGGGGTAGCAGTGACAGGGTACTCTGGGGGTAGCAGTGACAGGGTACTCTGGGGGTAGCAGTGACAGGGTACTCTGGGGGTAGCAGTGACAGGGTACTCTGGGGGTAGCAGTGACAGGGTACTCTGGGGGTAGCAGTGACAGGGTACTCTGGGGGTAGCAGTGACAGGGTACTCTGGGGGTAGCAGTGACAGGGTACTCTGGGGGTAGCAGTGACAGGGTACTCTGGGGGTAGCAGTGACAGGGTACTCTGGGGGAGCAGTGACAGGGTACTCTGGGGGTAGCAGTGACAGGGCACTCTGGGGGTAGCAGTGACAGGGTACTCTGGGGGTAGCAGTGACAGGGACTCTAGGAAGGGATGAGCAGTGACAGGGTACTCTGGGGGTAGCAGTGACAGGGTACTCTGGGGGAGCAGTGACAGGGTACTCTGGGGGTAGCAGTGACAGGGTACTCTGGGGGTAGCAGTGACAGGGTACTCTGGGGGTAGCAGTGACAGGGACTCTGGGGGTAGCAGTGACAGGGTACTCTGGGGGTAGCAGTGACAGGGTACTCTGGGGGAGCAGTGACAGGGTACTCTGGGGGTAGCAGTGACAGGGTACTCTGGGGGTAGCAGTGACAGGGTACTCTGGGGGTAGCAGTGACAGGGACTCTGGGGGTAGCAGTGACAGGGTACTCTGGGGGTAGCAGTGACAGGGACTCTGGGGGTAGCAGTGACAGGGTACTCTGGGGGTAGCAGTGACAGGGTCTGGGGGTAGCAGTGACAGGGTCTGGGGGTGGTAGTAGTGACATGGTCAGGGTAGCAGTGACAGGGTCTGGGGTAGTAAGGACAAGATCTGGGGGTAGTAAGGACAAGATCTGGGGGTAGTATGGACAAGGTCTGGGGGGGTCTTAGTGCGTCTTGGGTTGGTAATGACAAGGTCTGGATTGATGGTAATAGGATGATCTGTACACCTTGAAACGTGGGCGAGAAAGATGAATCATAATCTACACCTGGAAAATTCTGGCGATAATGGTCCCAAATCTGTACACAAAAATCACTCCCTATGAAAGCAACGGGATTGACAAACGGTGCAGCGTGACACCAGAGAAAAGGAGGGATGAAATGAGTACATTAAGCATAAGTGTAAAGAACTAAGACTTCAACACTTTTCATCCATAAGGGAATTACCAATAGACACCTGGCTGCCTCAAGATCTTTAGAGTTTGCTGCCGAAGCAGCTAGTTTATTGTGCACCCATATTCATCCTATGGACGGTAGCACAAGAGCATATGGATGTACAAAAGGCCTGGGAACTAGTTCCCAGAAGGGTTAACAAGATGAAACTAAGTTGATCAAATCAGTTCCTGATCAGCCGGGGTGAGGTGCATACTTCTGGCTACATTACTCTAGCACCAACAGCCTCCTCATAGTACTTCCTATGTCACTCCACCTTCCTATCCTTCCTTCCTTCTCCTCCTAGTTCTTCCTATACCACTCCACCTTCCTACCCTCCCTTCCTCCTAGTTCTTCCTATGACATTCCACCTTCTGATTGATCAGGCCACTTGTTGCGTGGAGGTTCTTTCGTAGATTGGGTAATGAACAAACTAGATTGGGATGGTAACTTGGTGTATTGAGGTCAAATAGACAGGATGGAATCTCAAGAGTCGCAGGCCTAGGTCTTCTCTACACGGTATCTGGATGGTAACTGAGGCACTGCCCCGAGCAGGGCTCATAGCGTTCAAAAGGATTGACCTTTGACATGGGTGACCTTTGACATTGGGCTAACGGTTGATCATCGGTTGATCACGTGAGCAGAAACGGTTATACCCTATGAACTATCACTGAGCTTACAGTGACAGCTTGGCTACGGTATGTATGTCGTCTCGACATACCTCTATATAAACTAAAGACAACAGGCGTACGACTCTGAGCTGATTCTATACAATATCAAAGTACACAACAGTTGAATATTATACTTCACATGGATCTTATCGTGACGGAAAACAATCTACTTTACTATATGATATATCATGATACATAGGAATTAATTAAATGAGCTCATTTCTAGAAAATCATGATAAAAGAGAAAAAAAATTAATTTATATCGATCGATCGAATTTGTCTTCATGTGATCTACGAATTCTGAGGAAATGTATTTACAAGAAGGTAGTGATTAACAGACAAGGTAGATCTGGTGCACTCAAATCTATACTGTTAATTCTCAGAATTCGGAGAGAACGTGAACACATTAAAAATTTTTTTTTGAATAATATTAAGTTGATATTATAACACACAGTTGAACACTTACTACATTATTTATCTATACAGGTTATTTACATTTAACCCCAACTCTGCTTCTCTACACGGTGTCTGGATGGTAACTGAGGCACTACCCCGAGCAGGGCTCATAGCGTTCAAAAGGATTGACCTTTGACATGGGTGACCTTTGACATTGGGCTAACGGTTGATCGGTTGATCACGTGAGCAGAAACGGTTATACCCTATGAACTATCACTGAGCTTACAGTGACACTCACCAGAAGGCCTGGTTTGGGACTGGGCGTTGATCTCCGAAACCATTTCCAAGTCAACCACTCTGAACTCAAAGATATGGACAATATTTAACAGCATTTTAGGCCGCCCAACATTCCCATCCTTTTCCGCTTGCAAATTGTGTGTGTGTTTTGCTAAACCCCAGGAACTTGCTGATATCTTAGCACCTTTCTCCCATATTTTTTATTATATTATTTGGAAGCACTAAACCGAAAGAAGTCATATGACTACTGGGGAATGGGAGGCAATCAGGATCGATCCAAGTAAGGGTAGGATAAGTCTGATTTCTTGGATCAAGAGCCCCTCACCAGCATCAAGGAACATGTACTGAGGGGGAAACGCCTTTCTTACACACCCATGGAAATACCATTATGCACAAAAAAAGTAACGTTTCTTGTTCACAATCCATTCATGGTCTACCTACCTGGCGGGTATTCCGGGGATCAACGCCCCCGCAGCCCGGTCCACGACCAGGCCTTTCGGTGAATCAGGGCCTGATCAACGAGGCTGTTACTGCTGCCCGCACGTTGTCCAACGTACGAACCACAGCGCGGCTGATCCGGCACCGACTTTAAGTATTTGTCCAGCTCCCTCTTGAAGGCAGTCAGGGGCCTATTGGTAATTCCCATATGCATGGTTGGAGGCTGTTGAAGTCTTGGGCCCTAACACTTAAGATGTTTTCTCTTAGCGTACCAATGGCGCCCCTACTTTTCATCTGGGGTATTTTGCACCGCCCGCCCAGTCTTTTACCTTCATAGGGAGTGATTTATGTATGCAGATTCGGGACTATTCCTTCTAGGATTTTCCAAGTGTAAATTATGATATATCTCGCCTGCGTTCCAGCGAGTACAAGTCAAGTGCTTCCAAGCGTTCCCAGTAGCTGAGGTGTTTGACAGAACTTATATGTGCAGTAAAGATTTTCTGTACACTCTAGATCTGCAATTTCACCTGCTTTGAACGGAGATGTTAATGTACAGCAATATTCCAGCCTAGAGATAAGATCTGAATGAATAATTCTACCCCCAGCGAACTATACCTTGTTCTTGTCTTCAGTCCCAAATCTACATACTCTCACAATTACTTGCAGGAGTGAGAGATACATTAGAAATTGTATAATATACTCAATGAAAAGCAGGGATACCACAAGCACAAATGGAAAACAGTATCAATATTTGTATCAAATACTTTTACTACCTTCTACCAGCAGATATAAGAAATATTTCCGAAACAAAAGTAGAAGTTTTCAAGAGGCAACTAGATCAGATCCTACAGTGACATCAATCAGGTTGTGATTATCGATGAGGTAGTAAACATGAGAAATTCTGACTTCAGGCTGGGCTGCGAGGGTTAAACTACTGAAACCCGTCATAAATACCATATGCTTTCAGGAAAGGTTGCAGGCGAATATAACAGCCCCTATGAATTCACCAAAAACTGCCACCCTACCTACATCAAGCTCTTCCCAACTTTAATCCAAAGACCTATCTATACCAGCCTCAAATAGATCCAACTTACTCTTGCCTTACGTAGGATGTTAGTGAAACCTGCGTAAATCTTCTTTCAGTTGAACCGTGAACACCTGCCTTCAGGAGAGCCTTGGATATCACAACTACTCAAGCAAGAATTTTAAACTCCCAACCAGCAACTTAATGGTTAAGAATAAACTGTTTATGTATACCGATAACCAATTTACATAATATGACCATTTTACTTGGACTGTTTTTGAGAGAGCAGCACAAAATTCTCTGGTTCTACACAAATTTCCAGTCATACCCAATGCTGCTCCCAAGCACACGCATATAAAGCACTTATCGACCCTCTAGTCTAGACCTACTCATCACTCCCAACCCTTTATATTAAAAATCCTCTGAAATAACTTGGACCTTGCCATTTTCCAAACTTACGAACCTCAACCAGCAGTAAATTAACTTCACACCACTCCGTCCCCCTTCATGACCCTGGAGTATAAATGGAGGATGTTTCGGGGGTCAACGCCCCCGCGGCCCGGTCTATGAACAGGTCTCGCGGTGGATCAGGGCCTAATCAACCAAACTGTTACAAGTTAGTTTGATATCTTTATTATGCACCCCATACCCATCCTGTGGGCGGTAGTCAAAAGATTACAGAGGTACATAATGGGTCCAGGGACTGGACCCCAAAGTTTTGATAGCTGAGCAAGTTACAAAGGTAATGAACTCACAAGCTACAAAGGTAATGACACATGTAAGTAAATTTACTTACGTTTATACATGGTTACAATCATGAACAAATTATAAAGCAATGAACAATTCACTAGTCTACACCCGGTCACAACTAATGAGTTCTTGGTGCAAATTTTAATTGTTGGGTCACACACACACACACATATACATACACACTTACATATACACATACACACACATGAAGATTGGGGAAGGGCAAAGAAGACCGCAGACGGAGTACAGCCTAGGGGGCCAGAGACTGCAAACCTCAATCAAGGAAAAAGACCTTGGGGTGAGTATAACACCAGGTACATCTGAGGCGCACATCAACCAAATAACTGCTGCAGCATATGGGCGCCTAGCAAACCTAAGAACAGCATTCCGACATCTTAATAAAGAATCGTTCAGGACCCTGTACACTGTGTATGTTAGGCCCATACTAGAGTATGCAGCACCAGTTTGGAACCCACATCTAGCCAAGCACGTGAAGAAGCTCGAGAAAGTGCAAAGGTTTGCAACAAGACTAGTCCCGGAGCTAAGGGGTATGGCCTACGAGGAGAGGTTAAGGGAAATCGACCTGACGACACTGGAGGACAGGAGAGATAGGGGGGACATGATAACATATAAGATACTGAGAGGAATTGACAAAGTGGACAGAGACAGAATGTTCCAGAGATGGGACACAGCAACAAGGGGACACAGTTGGAAGTTGAAGACTCAGATGAATCACAGAGATGTTAGGAAGTATTTGTTCAGTCACAGAGTGGTCGGGAAGTGGAATAGTTTAGGAAGTGATGTAGTGGATGCAGGCTCCATACATAGCTTTAATAAGAGATATGATAAAGCTCATGGCGCAGGGAGAGTGACCCAGTAGCGGCCAGTGAAGAGGCGGGGCCAGGAGCTATGAATCGACCCCTGCAACCACAACTAGGTGAGTACAACTAAGCGAGTACATATATACATACACACACGCGCGCGCGCGCACACACAACAGGCCCAGCCTTCAATCGACATGTGCATAGGACAAAATGGCAATTAACACGCACACACACACGTGGCAATGCTTTATTTACAGGGAGCAAAGTCAGGGTACCAGTCGCACGCAAACCGACGTATGAATCACAGCCCGGCTGGTCAGGTATTTAGGTACCTGTCCAGCTCCCTCTTGAAGACAGCCAGGGGTCTACTGGTAATCCCCCTTCCCTTATGTATGCTGAGAGGCAGTTCAACAATCTTGGGCCCCCGATAGTTACTGTGTCGTCTCTTGGTGTACTCATGGCACCCCTGTTTCTTAGTGTACTCATTGCACCGCCTGCCAATATTTTGCTTTCGTAGGGAGTGATTTCCGTCTGCAGATTTGGGACTAGTCCCTCTAGAATTTTCTAAGTGTATATTATCATGTATCTTTCTCGTCTGCATTCTAAGGAGTACTGGTCAAGGGATTTTAACCGTTCCCAGTAATTTAGGTGCTTTATTACTTTTACTTGCAGTGAAAGTTCTCTGTATATTCTCCAGGCCTGCAATTTCGCCTGCCTCGAAAAGAGCCGTTAATGCACAGCAATACTCCATCCTATTATTATCCTAACGGACGTGGTTGAGACATTGTGATCTTTGAAAGTGAGATTCTGACATTATCACTTCCACATCCTTCACATTAGTTTTTCGCCCTACATCTTGACAACGGCATCTCCCAAACAGCACCAAATATAGTTTCAGCATCAACTTACGAGTTCACAAAGAACAATGTCTACTCTGATACAATTGTAATCTTCCCAGTGCTAAACACGAATCTACGCACTTCAAGGCCCTGGATACTGCCTATTTCACTCAGACATTACAGAGTACTAGTTTACCAACCTAAAACTCTTATAAAACAATGATCAAATACTAGCAAGAACTTTCCCCATTATACAGCCAAACACAAAGCATTAACCCAGATGTTACAGACTACCAAAAGTTGGTGATATTTGAACTTATGATCAAATAATAGTTTACCCAAAATGTTCTGCCGCAACAAAAGAAAATGTTGCAGAGGCAACTAAAGCAAGCGTTTTAAACACATCAACGTCACTGTCTTGAACACTATGTGCTTAATTGTCCACTTACTGAGGAATACAGATAGACAGTATAATAACCTATGTGACATGTAAAGATATCTTATTAATGAAATAAGATACCAGTTATACTAAGCAAATTTCCTAAATTTGCTTGTAACAGATAAGTGAAATGTAGATATAAATCCAAATGTACAATTGTTAACCCTTTTGGGGCCTAGTGCCTAGGCCTTTTGTGTATCCAAATGCTCTTGCGCTACCGTCCACAGGATGGATATGGGGTGTACAATAAACTAGCCACTTCGGTGGCAAAATCTAATCAAAACAATCATTACTCATACACGACATATGCACCAAGAACCGGAAAGACATACCCAATTGGGTAATGCAAGTACGGAGTTAATAACCCTCATGCAGTTGACAAAGTACATTCTTCACTGAGCTTAACCTACAGGAATAAAGTACCAAATCAAACTACAACTTGCAATCACTTTCCCTCAAGGAGGTGCCTTGATGCCAGCAGCCTTGATCAAAGCAGCTGGATTTATCCTCAGCTTTCTTGGCTCGAACCTACAGGGTTAGCGATAAACCTTGATTAAAAATCAAATAAAAATCAATTGTAGTCATTAGAAGAAACCGTCAAACATACTGCACATAAATACTGCACATGTAAGGAAGAACGAGAAGACTCATTTAATTTAAAACAAAACTATATATATATGAGATAAGGACCTCTCAAGGAAGGTTCCTTGACGCTGGTGAGGGGATCTTGATCTAGGGAATTGGATCTATGTTCCAGTTCCCTGAGTTAAGCCTGAATACCTTCCACATCCCCCCACAGCTGTATAATCCTACGGGTTTGGCGCTTCCCCTTGATTATAATAATAATAATAATAATAATAATCCAGCTACAGACTCCCACCTCTTAAAGAATAACCAGTGTAATATGACTTCATAGTTCCTTAGGTTTTGTCATACTCTAATTCAATATGTGAATAAAGAGAAGTGCAAGTTGGTAAATGTACATTAATCAAACTCTTGCAACAAGGTACGGAAAGGCTGTCAAATTAAGCCAAGATAAACTGAAATGTTAAAGAGGGATCACTACTTTTACAGGTGCGCACTTGAACCACATACGTACTAGCAAAATAGTTACCTGTTGTTTAAGTTGAAAGCAATCCATGGAACAAAGCGGTATTTGTAGGATTTCCAAATAGAGGATAATTTCTTCAACATTTCAGCGGTGGGTCGGAGGTTAGTGTCTCAAGGTATATCCTGGGAGACTTGCACTCTTGCCTTCCCCTTCCACATATCCTGTTAAGAAAATCAATTGGAATTCCGGTAACCTGTCTAATTATATTAACGCCCATTAGTGATAAGCCACTCGTTTACCAGTACAATTTACACAATTATTATAATCAAAAGAAGCGCTAAACCACAAGAGTTATACAGCGCAGGACAATTTACACAAACTACGATATATTACTGTACTTTTGACGGGACTGTTAGATGTAACTATGTAAATACTATGACATTAATATATTTAAAAATTAACTTTAATAACGTTATAAGTTAACAAATGTATTTATTGAGTTATCACGAACTCTTCGAGTTGGCTAAAAATTTTGTTTACGGAAAAACAATTTCACATTTATGAAATTTAAAAATATGCCAAGCCCACTCAACTTGAATTATGAGTTTTATCATAAACTGCAAGACGAGTTTGTGTTGTGTTACACCTGAGGTGAGAGACCCTGACTAGGGCGCATAAGACTTGTGTGGGCACTGTACTACACTTGGCACAGTATCAGGCACCTCCCTCAGCTGGCACTACGTAACACATGCCTAGCTAGTATGTATACTTAGATAACACGTTATTCGGAGCACGACTCACACCTTCCCCGTCACCACCTATGAGCTACTGGGCCCCGCGTCCTCTGCTCACCCTGTTTGCCTCTCCCATGCAGGGACCTACTTGTTCCTCCTCCCATGTACTTCTCCCATACATCAAATAATACTTGTATAAATATGATAAATATGTATCTATATGTATGTGGGAATGAAAAAAACATGGATATATACATGAAAGTAGAAATGAGGAGGGAGCTATATATATTTCGATCCCTCACAGAGGTAATTTTCAATAGTCACAAATCAAAATATACAATCCGGTCTTTGTGAGACATTACGCATTATTTTGTTTTAAAATACAAGTAAGCTGTCTATACCCCGCACAAATTGATATTGTGCAAATTGTTATTTTGGGAGATTTAGATTTTGCCAGATATTAACAAACATAATACATTTTATTTTGGAACATGCACATATGCACATAAATGGCCCCAAAATTTGGAATTCATTTCCAGTAAATACTAAAGTAACCCAGTCTGAACATCAATTTAAGACTCTTCTCAAAAACCACATACTCACCCTAAACTAAAAACTCAATACTCAATACTTAACTTTACCAAATAATATAATTTAATTATTTACTATTGATATAAACAACCTGCAAAATATTTTCAACTTGTCGCAATGTTATATCCCCAGATTGTTAATTTGAGTAAACTTGCTGTCTGCTATAAATAAAAACAGATGTACAACTCAAACAAACTATGATAAATTTCTCTAGTACTATTAAGTAGTCTGTAAGCCATTAAATTTAGTCTGCCCATAATGCCATGGCACGATTGTGGCTCTCTTTGCACTGCAACAGGATAAGTGTTTCCTGACGCGAGTCTTAGTCAGATGATGACCCGCCGTTGGAGCTTTTGGTCATCTGACCGAGGCCTTCCGCTGGCTACAATAAATGGATAAGGACCCCAATGGAAATAAGTCACTGTCTGACTTTTTTCGGGTTATCCTAGGTTCTCTACACATATGTTGCTATGTATGATAATCTATGTAACTGTATTTATGTATACCTGAGTAAACTTACATACTTATTTACTAAGACAGGTTAATTGTGAGTTTCCATGGCAACAGGACGGCGTCATCATGGCGGACGGTGTTGACAAGTGTTATCTGCATGATTATTCATTTTTTCAAAGACCTCGTTCATTTTATTATATTTATAGATACATATGCTGCTCATTCATCACTATACAGTACTATAAAACTTATTAGGGTGCTCTAGGTTAGTTAACCATTGTAGCTTCCTCTGAGATCCTTTTATCCTTCCCAGAACAGGACGCACAGCACTTATTAACTCCTAGGTATAAGTAAGTTTATTTAGGCACAGGTACACATAAGTACAATTATCATACATAGTGTAGCTTACCTAGGATGACCCAAAAGAGTCAAAGTGACATCCTTTGACTATTGGGTTATAAGAATGCCCCGGCATGATAGTGGCTTTCTTTGTACTTACCAAACCAAAATTGTAATTATATATTGTAACCTTTACAAAGAAATAAACCTTTACTTTACTAGTAGGCCCATTAGCCCATGCTAGGCAGGTTCAACTCTCAATCACACCCACTCATATACCCGTCCAGCCTATATTTGAAACTGACCCCAATGGAAATAAGTCACTGTCTGACTTTTTTGGGTTATTCTAAGTTCTCTACACATATGCTGCTATGTATGTAAATGTATTTGTGTATACCTGAATAAACTTACTTACTGACCAAGGTTCTTGCCTCAGTAATGCTACTTGGGGTTTTTGTTCTACTTCTACAACTCTATTACCAAACCTACACTTCTCTATATGCATTCTAAATCTTAAATTTGTTTGACTTGAACCCACTGATACAAGTCCTGTCCGAGTTAGATACTTTCAGTACATTATTTATATCCCTTTATTCCTGTTTTCCATTTGCACACAGTCATATTTTCCCCTAATTCTTTGTCTTATGGTGCCCCGTGGCCTGGTGGCAAAAGCTCTCACTTCAGACAATGAGGGCCTGGGTTTAGTTCTCGGCGAGGGTAGAAATATTGGGCGTGTTTACCTGCACCGGTTGTCTATGTTCACCCATCAGTAAAGTGGGTACCTGGGTGTTAGTCAACTGGTGTGGGTTGCATCCTGGGACAAAATTGACCCAAATTGCCCGAAATGCTCTGCATAACAAGCAGCTTTCTATGTAGTAGTATGTCATTAATGTCAGCTAGGCCTTTATACCTTGTACATGTACTTGTAGAAATAAAGATATTATTATTATATTATTATTTCTGGAGAGAACATATTCAACTACTGTAGCCTATCTTCGTAAGAAAGGTTTCTGATACATGGACTCAACTTTGTTACCCTTCACTATATTTTCCAGAGCATTGCTGTCCTTCTGTAATACAGAGACCAGAATTGACAAGTGCAATTTAAATAAAGCTGCCTTACCAAAGATATATAAAGTTAAAGTATAACCTTAGGAGTTTGTTTTCCTGCATTAAATTCTACATAATGTACTTCATAGGATCATTCTAACAAATTTTAATGTGTATGAAACCTAAATAAAAGCTTATTGCTAGGTGATAGGTAGCAAGTATAATACTACATACTAGTACAGTGGTACCTCGACTTACGATATTTTTTCATTCCAGAATGCTGTTCAAGTGCCATTACCAAACGAATTTATCCCCATAAGGAATGATGTAAAATAGACTAGTCCTTTTAGACCCCCAAAATTACACTTACAAAAGCATTTAAAAAAATAAACTTACATAAAAGGGTGTGTTTGGGGACCATCGTAAGTCGAGGTACCACTGTATTATTATTATTGGTTTAACACCTTCCATGAATGTAATAAAAATAATAATATTACTATTATGTATACTTATATTCAAAAGCAAGGGCCAAAATGTATGGGTCACACAGCACAGGCAGTTATATTGTACAATGGACCCTCGGTTTTCGTTCAAAATTCTTTCCAGAATGCTGTTCAAGTGCTGTTACCAAACAAATTTGTTCCCATAAGGACAAATGTAAATTAGATTAGTCGTTTCAGACCCCCAAAAATACACTTACAAAAGCTCTTACAACCTGGAGTCTACCTGGAGAGAATTCCAGGGGTCAACGCCCCCGCGGCCCGGTCTGTGACCAGGCCTCCTGTTGGACCAGAGCCTGATCAACCAGGCTGTTACTGCTGGCCGCACGCAGTCCAACGTACGAACCACAGCCCGGCTGATCAGGTACCGACTTGAGGTGCCTGTCCAGTGCCTGCTTGAAGACAGGCACTGGACAAGCACTTACATAATTCTTTGAGTTTGGAGGTGAACGAAAACCGAGGGTCCACTGTATATTTATTTTAGTTCTTATATCTTTGATTGTGGGACCCTAACATTTATTTTGCTATTAGATTATCAGTTTGAATAACATGTTTTTAATAATCACTCTAATTTTTAGGAATATAACCACAGTAAACTCACAATATAATGGGCGTCGAGATAACAGACTTAAGAAATATGGAACAAAATCCGCTGGGTAAATTCCTGCAGAAACAATGGACAAAGTTCATTGGTTTCTGACCACACAGGTTTAGTACTTTCCATGAATATAATTTAGTAACAATAACAAGTCAGATTGCAGGAAGTATGGAAGAAATTAAAGTATTTACAGTAAATGCTATAGTATCTGTGAATGGATATATGCTGGCAGATTAGTGTATGCAAGATGAGATGACCCATAGAACAGATAAATCTGGAGAAAAAAAGTTATGGAGGAAACAATGAAAATATAGCAGAGTATAGTGATACCAGTACTCTTATATGGGTGAGGCATGGTCTTTAAACATTGCAGCAAGGAGTGGACTATAGGTAGTGGAGATGTTTTATTTGAGAGCAATATGTGGTGTGAGTATTATGCAGAAAATTCTGAGTGTAGAAATTAGAATATGGTGTAGCATAAATTTTGGGTGAAAGGAAGGAGGGGTAGGGGTTGTCCTAGGAAAGGATGGAGGGAGGGGGTTAAAGAAAGATTCCAGGGGTTGAGCATCCAGCAGGCTTTGGAAAGTGTGTTAGAGTGGGGTGAGTGGAGACAAAAGGTAGAATTCTGTCTTTATGAATTGATGTGCTGTTGATGTGTAAACAAAGTAACATTCATGAAGGGATTGAGAGAAACCAGCTAACCATACTTGATTCCTGGAGGTAGGACATACAGTGCCTGTACTCTGAAGCAGGGGTGGGGATGTTGCAGTTTGGAGGTCCAGTGGGATGTTTATGTGTATCTGGCAAAATAACTACTATTAAATGAATGATGGTGAATGTGATTTTTTGGGGGGTCACCCTACCCTGTTGGGAGACAACTTAAGTGTTTAAAAATCTATACTGTACAGTAATGACAATGCTTTGTACATTTTTTAGATACTCATGTACCTGTAGCCTAATTTTAATTTATAATTAGTACCCCCACTGGAGGATATACCAGAGGTTTTAGAGAGAGTAGAAAAAACAAGGCAGATGAAGGAAGCCTCCAGAGACATTGAAGAAGTTTCAAAACATGAAGTTACAGAGAAGAAAGTGAATACTAAAGATTTACAAAAGTCAGTACCAAAATCTTCATCAAATTTTTGTGGAATGAAGAAAGGCTTTCTTTTTGGAGGCTCCACTAAGGTAAGACAACTGTGTATCATAATTCATCTTTCATGACCTTTCTATATATAGAATATATACAGTGATTGATTTCAGAAAAAAAATGAAGCATATAAATTTTTTTTAATGTTGTAAACAGACTTGTTAAAAAGAATTTTTTTATTACTGTTTTCCTCGTTGGTCATTATACTTTATTATGAGACAAGATACCTATCAATTTGTAGTAAATCATTGGTTGTATTTTTTTTATATTTTACCAAAATAAAGTAAAAAATTAAAATGTAAAAGCAAGTTTTAATGCATTATATAAAATCTTTATAAATTTGTTATTATCTCTGCTGTTTACCTGGATCTTATTGGAATTTGAATTTTTTTAAAGCTGTGTATTGTGTGTGTGTGTACTCACCTATTTGTGGTTGCAGGGGGTTGAGTTAGAGCTCCTGGTGTGTTGTGTGCACATAAATAGTAGTTATGTTTAGCAACCACCTGTATCCTGCTTAGGAGTGGGAGCTTCTTCGTGACTTTTTTTTTTTTTAAATAGTAGTTCAATTTTTTTATTTTTTCACTTGAAACACACACACATGTGCACACAACAAACCAGGAGCTTTGACTCAACTCCTGCAACCACAAATAAGTGAGTACACACACACAATACACAGCTTTAAAAAATTCAAATTCTAATAAAATCCAGGTAAACAGTAGAGATAATGACAAATTTATAAAGATTTTATATACAGTACAAACATAGATGGGTAATACTGTATGAAGAAACTAGACCTATCCTTGGATGCTGCTGTGTAGTGATTGATTATTTTTTATATGGGTGTGGAAAAACCTGCCACCATATCTTATATGTAATGTGATCTTTAATTTTTTTTTATGGGGTGTACCAGAGTGGGTCACCATATGATTTAACACCTATATCAGGATAAGTAAATAGGTAGTAGGTTGGTAGACAGTAACTGCCCAGGGAGGTACTACCGTCCTGCCAAGCGAGTGTGAAACGGAGCCTGTAGTAATTGTTTTACATGATGGTAGGATTGCTGGTGTCTTTTTTTCTGTCTCATAAACATGTGAGATTTCAAGTATGCCTTGCTACTTCTACTTACACTTAGGTCACACTATACATGCATGTACAAGCACACATCAACCAGATAACTGGAGCAGCACATGGGCGACTGGCAAACCTAAGATTAGCGTTCCGTTACCTTATCAAGGAATCGTTCAAGACACTGTACACCGTGTACGTCAGGCCCATACTAGAATATGCAGCACCAGTCTGGAACCCACACCTGGTCAAGCACGTAAAGAAACTAGAGAAAGTGCAAAGGTTTGCGACAAGGTTAGTTCCACAACTCAGGGGTCTGTCCTATGAAGAAAGGTTGAGGGAAATAGGACTAACAACACTGGAGGAAAGAAGGGTCAGAGGAGACATGATAACGACATACAAAATACTGCGGGGAATCGACAAGGTAGACAGTGACAGGATGTTCCAGAGAGGGAACACAGAAACAAGGGGACACAACTGGAAGCTGAAGACTCAGATGAGTCAAAGGGATGTAAGGAAGCATTTCTTCAGCCACAGAGTAGTCAGGAAGTGGAATAGTCTAGAGAAAGATATAGTGGAGGCAGGAACCATACATAGTTTTAAGACAAGGTATGATAAAGCTCATGGAGCAGGGAGAGCAGAGACCCAGTAGCGGACAGCGAAGAGGCGGGGCCAGGAGCTGAGTCTCGACCCCTGCAACCACAATTAGGTGAGTACATTGGTACCTCGGTATATGTCCGCTTTGGAATAAGTCCAACTTGGTATACGTCCTGTTTGTACGCGAAAATATTTGCTTGGTATACGACCTTTGTTTGGAATACGACTCACGTGATAGAACTTGTATGGGTCAAAATGAGTCGCAACACCATGTGCTACCTTTGTTTACCTCTTTGCAGAGAAGAACCACCCCAACAAAGCCCAAACAAGCCATAATAGCATTGTCTGGAATGACCAGACAATGTCACATTTCCGAAACATTCTGAGGAGAAGGCAGAAGCAAAGTTCTTTGGACAGATTTTTAGTAAAAGTCAAAACTGGTGAGCTTCAACCAGGTCCAAATAGGTAAAAGAGACAGAAAAGAGAAGGGGACTCTCCTTCCAAACAATAACATTTCCTCCATCTCCCTTCTCAGCACTATCCTAGTAGGCACTCGACTCTTTTCAGGAAAGTAAAGCGAGGTTAAATTTGCGGAATGTGAAAAATTGGTGCAGCTGTGTTTGTTCATCACCCGATTGTGTGTTCGTGACCAGATGCAAAAATTTGGCGAATTTTTTGGTCGTGAACCAATTTGTTTGTGTTTGGAAGCGTTCATACATAAGTTGTCCAAAGATAAAATTGTTGAATGTAAATATTATTTTCAGTAATAAAACTCGGTATATTAAAAGAGCAGTGTTAATATGAAAGAGATAGTAATACAAAACTGTATTGACTGTTTTAGTTATAATTCTTGAAGGGTAGAAATATAATGACTGCTGCTTGGAATCTGGATAAGTTCACAACCCTCCATTTAAAAACCTAAGTCGGCTGTCTCATTTCTGATACTACTAATGGTTGCTTCAGCCACAGGACCCAGTTTATATAGGTGAAAAAAAAAAGGAATTAATTTAGATGGAGGGGAGAAGGAAGTGTAACTGAGTGAAAAGTGGTAAGTAGGTTTAAATCTGGTGTTTTATAGGTAAAGTTGATATGATGTAATTTCTGTTATGTAAATGGTTCATTGACCCAGTCACAGAAAGAGGATTTATTTTGTTCAGAATGTGGTATTATGGATGTACATATTACAAAAATAGTGTTATTGTATCATAGGAAATTGTAAATCTATCTCTCACTGTCAACCTGTATATAATAAGCAAAAATTTTGTTGTATATTTTAAAGGAAAAAAGCAAGTTTTTTTTAAATTTATCGACATTTGTTTAGTCATCAGGAACAAATGAACAAGAAGCTGCAGAAGAGGTTCCCATGATCAAAGCCAGGCCAGAAAATTCAAGTCTCGTTTTCAAACAAGTTCAGGAAGTCATGAATGCTAACAATGCTATGGAGTTTCAAGCAAAGTTAGCGCAAAGGTAAATATCTATGAAAGAGCCTGCTGTTTAATTTAGAATGTTTTCAATTATTAGGGGTGAGTTTATTGATGTTTATTGGTAATCAAGGGATCTGAGCTTATAATATAAAGGTTGTTTTATCAGCAAAGAGCACACATTTCAGTGGTTGGGCAGCATTTGATAGGTCATTAATATAGATGAGGCAAAGAAGAGGACCCCAGAATGCTACCTTAGGGGAGACCAAAATTCATTGGTAGGGTACTTGAAGAAGTGTCTTTTATAGTTACATGCTGCTGTTTGTTACCAAAGTTATGCCTGAAAATACTTGTATGTGTGCTCGCAGAGTAGTATACCTAACTGGAGTAGTATACCTGGAGGGTGTTCCAGGGGTCAACACCCCTGCAGTCCGGTCCTTGACCAGGCCTTGCGTTAGATCAAGGCCTGATCAACAAGGCTGTTACTGCTGGCTGCACATAAACTGCCATACGAACCACAGCCCACAATCTTTTGATAAATTGGAATGGAGGATAATTGATTGCCAAGGGAATTGAGACTGAAAAGTGTCGTGAGTTAGCCCTGATCAGTATTTTGAACAACTTTACTCAGAATAATGGTTTTTACAGTTTAGCAGTACCTCTGGCCAGGAAACTTCTTGGACAGTTAGCAAGTGCTTAGACTGGACGCTGACTTCACTCTTCACTCCAGGCTCTCTGCTATATATATATATATGCCTACCCTGCCCTTCCCAGTGTATGTTTGCATGGCTTAAAAGTGATCACTAAATCTTTCATGCAACTGCATGCATCTTTCTTATGCTGTGGCTTGGTGGGAAAAATAGGTGAGTGATGGCATGCAGCCAGTGCCATGCACTGCTGCTGCATACCCTGCTTCCACACAATTTTTTCCTCTGTTACATTAAGAAAGTAAATCCAGTTTCAGCTATAACACTTGTTGCAGCATGTAGCCACCTACCATTATTTACAGCAAAATTGAGAATGCTGCCTGTCTTGGTAGAGAAATCTGAAGTATAAGTGTAGCAGTTGGAGCTGATCCTCATAGCTTATGGGTAACTGAAACAAAGGCTCAGTTGCTGGGAGTGTCTCAATCTGGCTCTTTGCTTGGGATGGACAAATAATGAGTGAAAATTTTCTCCTATGTATTAAACCATGTACAGTACAACAGAAAAACATTTGACTGTACGATGTATACTTGGAGTTTACCTGGAGGGTGTTTCGGGGATTAATGCCCTGTGGCCCAGTCCATGACCAGGCCTCGTGGTGGATCAGGATCAGGGCCTGATCAACCAGGCTGTTACTGCTGACCGATGTATGAACTACAGCCCAGTTGGTCAGAAACTGACTTTAGGTGCCTGTCCAGCTCCTTCTTGAAGACAGCCAGGGGTCTGTTGGTAATCCCCTTATGTACGCTGAGAGGCAGTTGAACAGTTTTGGGCTTCTGACACTTCTTGTGTTGTCTCTTACCATACTCATGGCACCCCTGCTTTTCATTGGGGGGGAAGTTACACCACCTGCCGAATCTTTTGCTTTTGTAGGGAGTGATTTCTCTGTGCAGATTTGGGACTAGTCCCTATAAGATTTTTCAAGTGTAAATTATCATGAATCTTTCTCACCTGCATCCCAAGGAATACAGGTCAAGGGACTTCATCCATTCTTATTGTTCTTGTACGTGCAGTGAAAGTTCTCCGTATATTCTCCAGGTCTGCGGTTTCACCTGCCTTGTTAGTCTTTATCACACATTTTGTTTGCTGTTACACCATGATCGCACTTGTTGAAGACATTTTCAAAGTTTGTGTATACTGCATCTGCATTTTGTTTGTCCTCCAGTGCATCCAAGACCATGTCATAGTGGTCCAGTAGTTGTGAGAGACAGGAATGACCTGCTCTAAACCCATGCTGCCCTGGGTTGTGCAATTGTAGAGTATCCAAGTGGTTGGTGATCTGGTCTCTTAGAACCTTTTCAAAGATTTTTATGATGTGGAACATTAGTGCTCTCGGTCTGTAATTCTTTGAAATTGCTTTACTGCCAGCCACCTTTGTGGAGGGGCTATATCTGTTGCTTTTAGTGACTGTGGGATGACCCCTGTGTCTATGCTCCCTCTCCATAGAATATTTTAGGCATGTGAAAGGGATTTCTTGCAGTTCTTGATGAACATTGAGTTCCACGAGTCTGGGCCTGGAGAAGTGTACATGGGCATGTCATTTATTGCTTTTTCAAAGTCCTGTGGTGTTAGGATTATATCAGAAATTCTTGAATAAACCAAATTTTGAACCTTGGTCATAAAAAAATCATTTAGATTGTTGAACCTTGGTCTGATTAACAGTTCACTAAACACTGAGTCATATTGAGACTTCCGTATCTCACTCATTTCTTTGCTGTCCTCTGTGTTTGTCCCGTCTCGTTTAAGCAAGGGCCCAATAGTGGATGTGGTTTTTGCTCTAGATTTGGTGTAGGAAAATAAAAAAAAAAATTTAAATTTCATTTATGGCTTCAAGTCCTTCCTGAATTTCTTGACTCCTGTATGATTCCTTAAGCTTAAGTTTGATATTTCCTATTTCTCTGGCCAGTGCCTCCTTCCATATTTCAGATAGACTGGCCCCTTTGAGGAGCTCTGTGATTCTTCGCCTTCACCTGTAAAGGGAGTGTCTCTCTCTTTCTAGTTTACATCTTCTCTTCTTTTTTCTTAGAGGAATGTGCCTTAAGCATACCTCAAGTGCCACAGAGTTACAGTTCTTTCCAGGCAAAGGTTTGGAGCCAAGTTGTTTAGGATATCTTCCCAGCTTGTTTCATTTAGGACATGGTTAATTTGATCCTGCTGTATGTTTCTGTTATTGAAGTTGAATTTGGTGAAGGCACCCTCATAACTGACCTCATTTTGCTAGTCAGGAACCCTATGCATACATGTCTGTATTTTGATTATGTTGTGATCTGAGTGTATTGTCTTTGATACTGTTATATTTCATACAAGATTATCATTAGTGAAGATAAAATCATGTGTGTTTTCCAGTCTTGTTGGCTCCACTATTTGCTGGCTTAAGGTGAATTTGTTGCAGAGGTTTATTTGCCATGTTCCCTCATTTTAGGTGTCTTTAGTTGAAATCACCCAGCAACAAGATATTTGGGGCTGGGGCTGGGGCTGGGGCTGGAAGATTTTCCAGACAATAGTCAATTTTCAAAAGCTGTTCCTTGAATTTTTGAGAAGTTGTATCTGGTGGCTTGTATACAACTGCAATGCCAAAATTTCAACTACTGTATTGCTCCTTCATCTTGTATATACTAACTGGAATGCCAAAACTTCAACTACTGTATTGCTCCTTAATCCAGTGAAATACAACAGTGCTTCTTTTGCTTTTGTTGTATTTTCTATTTTCCATACATACTGTATAATTTTTTTATACATATACAATGGAACCTCAGTTTTCATCTTTAATTCATTCCAGAAAGTCTGACAAAAACCGAATTCAATTAAAACTGAAGCAATATTTCCCATAAGAAATAATGTAAATCCAATTAATTTGTTTCAGACACCCAAAAGTATTAACAAAAAATACATTTTATAGAGAATAACTATAGTTTTACATACAGAAAACAATGAGAAATAAATATAAAGGACTAATGAAAATGGATAAATGAACATTTAACATAACTTTTACCTTTATTGAAGACTCTTGTTGGCGTATGGAAGACGGCGAGGAGGGGAGAGGGAGGAGAGGTTATTGTTTGGAAGGGAAATCCCCTTCCATAAGGACTTCAGGTATCAAGTCCCTATCCAGGGTTGCTTCCCTTTGTCTTTTACTGGCACTAGGACCAGCTTGAGTCACTGGACCCCTGTAGCACAAAAAGTCTGTCCAGAGAGGTCTGTTTCTGGCGTCTTTTTAAGATTTGCCTAAAATGGGACAAGGCATTGTCATTGAACATGTTGCAGACATGGCTTGCAACAGCTTTGTTAGGGTGATATTTCTCCACAAAACTTTGCAACTCACTCCACTTTCCACACATGTCCTTAATCACTGAAGAAGGCACATTCTCCCCTCACTCTTCCTCCTCCTCCTCTGAAGCAATTTCCTCAGCTGCGATCTGTTGCTGTTCCAGTATAAGATGTTGCAGCTCTTCAGTAGTTAGCTCTTCCCTGTGGTCATCCACCAACTCTTCCACATCCTGGTCACTCACATCCAACCCCATGGACTTCCCCAAAGCCACAATAGATTCCACAACAGGCATAGGGTTGTCAGGGTCAGCCTCAAACCCTTAAAAGGGCTGGCACTCGGAACTCTCTTTGGCCCCATGGTGGCAACAGTCACACTCAATAAACAAGCATAAAAAACAATGGATTAGTATGTTCACTTGATGAGAAATAAAGCCAGACTGACTCAGAACGTGTGCGTGGGATGCTTTGTGTGGGCTCCGGCAGGCGGACACGTTTGGTACGGCGGACGAAAATCGAGGTGATGAATGAAAATTGGGACAAAATTTTGACAAAAAAAGTCGTTGAAAAACAAATTCGACGAAAACCAGGGCAAACAAAAACTGAAGTTTCACTGTACTGTAAATATCTTGTTGCAAAAATTTACATAATTTTGAAATGTACTTACAGATTGGAAGCAAACCCCAATGTACGAGATGTGATATCTGATCCTGCATGGATTCCAATACTTGATGAATTTCAACAAAACCCAGAGGCAGCAATGAAGAAATACAAGGACAACAGAGAGATCACAAGCACTTTGAAAGCACTGTGCAATGTCCTGGGTAAGCAGAGAAATCTGTGATACTGTAGCACTTTTAGTTTTTATTTGAAACTATTTTTTCTATTTTAAACTTGAAAAGTTTTTATATATTTTTTGTATATGACTAGTATATGTATTTTATTTTTTGTTTTTCCACTCGACTTCCTCACATACATTCTTCTAGTAGCATTTTCAACGTATTTATTCTCTCTACCTGTGGTATTTATTTACTCACTGTATGCATCTTTTAAAAAGTAATCACCCCAATTGTAGTATAATATACTGTATTCCACTGTATAGAAATGTAGTTTGTGCTTGTATGGACCTTTTAAGGCCATTTTTATTGTTTGTTATATTGCTACAAACTGTTTACAGGTAATCCTTGACTGGCCATCTTTCAACATTTTGATATCTTAGTCACTCCATATTTTATTCTTACATAATGTACCAAACTAGTATTCTTGGCAAAGCGTTCATATGAAAGTGCTTACATCTGGCTATCTATCTCAGCCAGTGAGATGCAACAGAAAGCAGCCATGTCATTGACGACATAGCTTCTAGAAGCCTTTTGAGTAGTATGACATGGGTAAAAAAAAGTCTTTCCAAGCACATCACTTGGTTCCATGGCAGCATCAGTCCCATCCATGCTTGTAGAGCACCATATATGATGCTCTGCTCAATAGAGTGTATTGACATTCATAAAAGAAAAGCTTATTTTTCAATTCAAGGGTTGTGTATCAAACAAACAAATAAAGACAATGAGCATCAAGAAAAGGGTGAATAACCACAGCTATCCACTAATGGGTCTTCTGTAAAAGTTGTATGATCAAATCACACAGATTTCATATCTCATGAATTCCAGGGTTTAACTTATTCAACCCATGTGTGTTCTCATCTCATATGTATACAGTGGAACCCCGGTTAACGAAAAAAATTCATTGCAGAAGCCTGCTCAAGTGCCATTACCGACCGAATTTACTTCCTTAAGAAAAAATGTCATTTAGGTTAGTCTATTTCAGACCCCCAAAAATACACTTCCACAAGTACTTACAATATTATACTTACATAATTGCACGATTTCCGGGGTGTTCGTTAACCGGGGTTCCACTGTATATTGTAACCTATGTGTACTCAGCATATGCACATATTCATCAACCCATCTCTACTCATCATATGTGTACTCTTTATTCTATTTGTGCACTGTACGGCATTGTACTTGCTATTACCATTGTTATAATTATAATCAGTTTAGGCACTAAACCTAAAAGGGTCATATAGTGCTGTAGGGAGGGATATGCAAAAGTAGAAATGTGCATTGGATGGAGAAAGAGGCTAGTGGTATGCAAGGGTAGGGGAGAACGAAAGTAAAATTTAAAACATAGTTGGTGCAACTGTACCCATTCAATGAAAATTTGGTACATTTCAGGTGACACATTCCTACACATGAATAGTAGTATCAGAAGTGAAGAGGAGCTTTTATCTAGCAGATTAATGGAAAATCCTCATGTAAAGGAGGCACTTACAGACCCGTATGTGCAGCAGATGATGGTCTACATGAAACAGGGAGCAAATGATAAAGTTCACAGGTCAGTATTATAGTAATAATAACGATACAATTATAATAATTTTATTTGAAAAAGTGCATATTGCAAGATTAAGTATTTGGTCATACATTTTTTGAAAAGCCAATAGTGATCCACAGAATTTCTAGCACTACACTATAACAATCCCTCTCAAGGTTTCTTGATGCAAGAAATTGGACCTGTCTTTCCCTTTCTTGGATCAAAACTGATTGCCTCCCATTTCCCCCAGGCACTGTATGGCTCCCTGAGAATTTAATACTTTTCCCTGTATTTTTTTTTTGAACACGTTGGCCATTTCCCAATGAGGCAGGGTGACCCAAAAAGAAAGAAAAAACTTTCATCATTGTTCAACACTTTTACCATCATTCATACATAATCACTGTCTTTGCAGAGGTGCTCAGATACGACAGTATCTGAGCACCTCTATATAATGATATAATTAACAGCAATGGGCTAGTAACCCCTTCTCCTGTACAAATCTACTAAAAACGAGAAGAAGAAAAACTTTATAAAATTGGGTTGTCTGAATGTGCGTGGATGTAGTGCGGATGATAAGAAAGAGATGATTGCCGATGTTATGAATGAAAAGAAGTTGGATGTCCTGGCCCTAAGCGAAACAAAGCTGAAGGGGGTAGGCGAGTTTCAGTGGGGAGAAATAAATGGGATTAAGTCAGGAGTATCTGAGAGAGTTAGAGCTAAGGAAGGGGTAGCAATAATGTTGAAGGATCAGTTATGGAAGGAAAAGAGGGAATATAAATGTGTAAATTCAAGGATTATGTGGATTAAAATAAGGGTCGGATGCGAAAAGTGGGTCATAATAAGCGTGTATGCACCTGGAGAAGAGAGGAGTGTAGAGGAGAGAGAGAGATTTTGGGAGATGTTAAGCGAATGTATAGGAACTTTTGAACCAAATGAGAGAGTAATTGTGGTAGGGGACCTAAATGCTAAAGTGGGAGAAACATGCAGAGAGGGTGTAGTAGGTAAGTTTGGGGTGCCAGGTGTAAATGATAATGGGAGCCCTTTGATTGAACTTTGTATAGAAAGGGGTTTAGTTATAGGTAATACATATTTTAAGAAAAAGAGGATAAATAAGTATACAAGATATGATGTAGGGCGTAATGACAGTAGTTTGTTGGACTATGTATTGGTAGATAAAAGACTGTTGAGTAGACTTCAGGATGTACATGTTTATAGAGGGGCTACAGATATATCAGATCACTTTTTAGTTATAGCTACAGTGGGAGTAAAAGGTAGATGGGATACAAGGAAAATAGAATCAGTAAGTAAAAGAGAGGTGAAGGTTTATAAACTAAAAGAGGAGGCAGTTAGGGTAAGATATAAACAACTATTGGAGGATAGATGGGCTAGTGAGAGTGTAGGCAATGGGGTCGAAAATGTATGGGGTAGTTTTAAAAATGTAGTGTTAGAGTGTTCAGCAGAAGTTTGTGGTTACAGGCGAGTGGGTGCGGGAGGGAAGAGGAGCGATTGGTGGAATGATGATGTAAAGAGAGTAGTAAGGGAGAAAAAGTTAGCATATGAGAGGTTTTTACAAAGTAGAAGTGATGCAAGGAGGGAAGAGTATATGGAGAGAAAAAGAGAGGTTAAAAGAGTGGTGAAGCAATGTAAAAGAGAGCAGATGAGAGAGTGGGTGAGATGTTATCAGCAAATTTTGTTGAAAATAAGAAAAAGTTTTGGAATGAGATTAATAAGTTGAGGAAGCCTAGAGAACAAATGGATTTGACAGTTAAAAATAGGAGAGGAGAGTTATTAAATGGAGAGTTAGAGGTATCGGGAAGATGGAGAGAATATTTTGAGGATTTGTTAAATGTTGATGAAGACAGGGAAGCTGTGATTTCGTGTGTAGGGCAAGGAGGAATAACATCTTGTAGGAGTGTGGAAGAGCCAGTTGTGGGTGTAGGGAAGTTCGTGAGGCAGTGGGTTGAATGAAAGGGGTAAGGCAGCTGGGATTGATGGGATAAAGATAGAAATGTTAAAAGCAGGTGGGGATATAATTTTGGAGTGGTTGGTGCTATTATTTAATAAATGTATGGAAGAGGGTAAGGTACCTAGGGATTGGCAGAGAGTGTGTATTGTTCCTTTGTATAAAGGCAAAGGGGACAAAAGAGAGTGCAAAAATTATAGGGGAATAAGTCTGTTGAGTGTACCTGGTAAAGTGTATGGTAGAGTTATTATTGAAAGAATTAAGAGTAAAACAGAAAGCAGGATAGCAGATGAACAAGGGGGCTTTAGGAAAGGTAGGGGGTGTGTAGACCAAGTGTTTACAGTGAAACATATAGGTGAACAGTATTTGGATAAGGGTAAAGATGTTTTGTGGCATTTATGGATTTGGAAAAGGCGTATGATAGGGTAGATAGGGGGCAATGTGGCAGATGTTGCAGGTGTATGGAATAGGAGGAAGGTTACTGAAAGCAGTGAAGAGTTTTTATGAGGATAGTGAGGCTCAGGTTAGAGTGTGTAGGAGGGAAGGGACTATTTCCCAGTAAAAGTGGGCCTTAGACAAGGATGTGTGATGTCACCGTGGTTGTTCAATATATTTATAGATGGGGTTGTAAGAGAAGTGAATGCGAGGGTCTTGGCAAGAGGTGTTGGGCTAAAAGATAAAGAAGCAAATACAAAGTGGGAGTTGTCACAGTTGCTTTTGCTGATGACACTGTGCTTTTGGGAGATTCTGAAGAGAAGCTGCAGAGGTTGGTGGATGAATTTGGTAGGGTGTGTAAAAGAAGAAAATTGAAAGTGAATATAGGAAAGAGTAAGGTGATGAGGATAACAAAAAGAATAGGTGACGAAAGATTGGATATCAGATTGGAGGGAGAGAGTATGGAGGAGGTGAATGTATTCAGATATTTGGGAGTGGACATGTCGGCGGATGGGTCTATGAAGGATGAGGTGAATCATAGAATTGATGAGGGGAAAAGGGTGAGTGGAGCACTGAGTCTGTGGAGACAAAGAACCTTGTCCATGGAAGTAAAGAGGGAATGTATGAGAGTATAGTTATACCAACGCTCTTATATGGGTGTGAAGCATGGGTGATGAATGTTGCAACGAGGAGAAGGCTGGAGGCAGTGGAGATGTCATGTCTGAGGTCAATGTGTGGTGTGAATATAATGCAGAGAATTCGGAGTTTGGAAATTAGGAGGAGGTGCGGGATTACCAAAACGATTGTCCAGAGAGCTGAGGAGGGGTTGTTGAGGTGGTTTGGACATGTAGAGAGAATGGAACGAGACAGAGTGACTTCGAGAGTGTATAAATCTGTAGTGGAGGGAAGGCGGGGTAGGGGTCGGCCTAGGAAAGGTTGGAGGGAGGGGTAAAGGAAGTTTTGTGTGCGAGGGCTTGGATTTCCAGCAAGCATGTGTGAGCGTATTTGATAGGAGTGAATGGAGGCATATGGTTTTTAATACTTGACGTGCTGTTGGAGTGTGAGCAAAGTAACATTTATGAAGGGATTCAGGAAACCGGCAGGCCGGACTTGAGTTCTGGAGATGGGAAGTACAGTGCCGGGACTCTGAAGGAGGGGTGTAAATGTTGCAGTTTTATAACTGTAGTGTAAAGCACCCTTCTGGCAAGACAGTGATGGAGTGAATGATGATGAAAGTTTTTCTTTTTCGGGCCACCCTGCCTTGGTGGGAATCGGCCGATGTGTTAATAAAAAAAAAATAAAATTAACAATCATTATATCATTCCTTCCTAGGTAGTAGGTTGGTAGACAGCAACCGCCCATGAAGGTACTACCGTCCTGCCAAGTGAGTGTAAAACGGAAGCCTGTAAATGTTTTACATGATGGTAGGATTGCTGGGGTCTTTTTTCTGTCTCATAAACATGCAGATTTCAGGTATGTCTTGTTACTTCTACTTACACTTAGGTTACACTACACTTGCATGTAGTACAAGCATATACAGTGGACCCCCGAGTAACGAACAAAATTCATTCCAGAAGCCTGCTCAAGTGCCATTACCGAACGAATTTACTCCCTTAAGAAATAATGTCAAGTAGGTTAGTCCATTTCAGACCCCCAAAATACACTTACAAAAGCACTTACAATATTATACTTACATAATTGTACGATTTCGGGGTGTTCATAACTCGGAGTCCACTGTATATACAGTGGTACCTCGACTACGATATTTTTCATTCCAGAATGCTGTTCAAGTGCCATTACCAAACGAATTTATCCCCATAAGGAATAATGTAAAATAAACTAGTCCTTTTTAAACCCCCCCAAAAATACTTACAAAAGCATTTAAAAAAAAAACTTTCATAAAAAGGGGGATTTTTGGGGGCCATCGAACCCCGAGGTACCACTGTATATACACACCCCCCCTAGGTTTTCTTTTTTTTTTACTAGTTTTTGTTCTTATTTCCTCTTATCTCCATGGGGAAGTGGAACAGAATTCTTCCCCCCATAACCATGCGTGTCATAAGAGGCGACTTTTGCATGCCAGGAGCAAGGGGCTAGTAACCCCTTTTTTCCTGTATACCCTTTTCTAAAAAGTTTTTTATTAAACCGGGCCCTATCTCACCCTGCCTCGGTGAGATACGGCCGGTTTGTTGAAAGAAGATATCATTCCTTGTCTTGAAATAAAACTGCTTTTTCCAAAACTAAAAAAAAAAAAAATAACTTGATATTTGCCAAATGAATACGTATAGTATACATAATACCTCCATGCATGTACTGCTTTTTACTCCTCAGCATATTCTTTTTCTCTCTATTTGTTTTCCATGAGCCATGGTAGGATGAACTGTTCCTCCCTTTAAAATGCCACATTAAAAACCCCAAAATACAGTGGTACCCGACCACGATGGTCCCCCAAAATCACCCTTTTTTGTAAATTTATTTTTTTTAAAAGCTTTTGTAAGTGTAATTTTTGGGGGGCTAAAAGGACTAGTCTATTTTTCAACATTTTTTAAAGGGGATAAATTCGTTTGGTAATGGCACTTGAACAGCATTCTGGAATGAAAAAAAATCGTAAGTCGAGGTACCACTGTATATGTATTTACGCCAAAGCTCCCTTTTTGGGGTTGCAGTAACTTGCTTGCCTTTTTTTTATCTACTTTTTAATTTGCTGCCCATCAGACTTCTGAAACTTTTTTAAAAAATAATAAATTCATTTAGTGTGCTACACCTGTATGGGTCATACAGTGGTAGTGATTAGGGGAAAATGAAGGTGAGGGTTAGGGCGGGGAAAAATTTTAAAAAGTTGGTGCAATAGGTGTTTTTATTAAAAAATCAAAAAAAGTCTGTGTTAATGTGGGGCTTTGGGAGGCCAATTAGAGTATGTTAGAGCATTGTACATATTGGAAGTTATTCT
>WNWK01025147.1:0-28859 GCA_009830355.1 Cherax destructor
AGCCATGGTTACTTATTTCGCAGTTGCACTGGCAAAAAACAATGGAAAACAAGCGAAATGTTTGTATGAATGAGCAGAAGCTTCCTTACGTACCGAGAGACACAAACAAATTGAAGCGCAAGCGTCCCCAGCCGGCGGGTTGACGCGTCCAATATGGCTGCTAACCGGAATAACGGCCGCTAACTGGGAGCCGTAAAACCGGCCGCTAACCAAGTTGGCCGCTAACAGGAACGGCCGCTAACCGAGGGTCCAGTGTAGTATGCTCTTCACTTGGCGACGAATTTGTTTACCAACTTGGCTTTAGGAACAGAACTGTGTCTTTAAGTGAAGAGAGGCTGTATTCATATGAGTAGAGTAGTTCTGTTTATTGAGTACATTTATGTGAGCAGGTATGTTCTTTTATTAAATTTGTGTGAGAAGGTCTCTATTGAATTACAGTGGACCCCCGAGTAATGAGTACCCCGGAAATCGTACAATTATGTAAGTATAATATTGTAAGTGCTTTTGTAAGTGTATTTTTGGGGGTCTGAAATGGACTAACCTACTTGACATTATTTCTTAAGGAGTAAATTGCTCGTAATGGCACTTGAGCAGGCTTCTGAATGAATTTTGCTCGTACTCGGTGGTCCACTGTAAATGCATATGTAAGCAGATCTGATTTGTAATTCAATTTAAATGAGTTCTTATCATTGAATAAATTTAAATAAAGAATTCTTATTGAATAAATTTATGAACAGATTTGTGTGATTCTCTGTAATGAATAAATATGTATGGGTAGGCTTTTTAATTGAGTCAGTTTATGTACGTATAGTGGACCCCCGGCTTTTGTCAATAATTCTTTCCAAAAGGCTGTTCGAGTGGCGTTACCGAACGAATTTGTTCCCATAAGGACGAATGTAAATTAGATTAGTCCGTTTTAGAGCCCCAAACATACACTTACAAAAATGCACTTACATAATTGTTCAAGTTGGGAGCAGTACGAAATCTGGGGGTCCACTGTACTACATTTTTTTCTGTATTGAATCATTTTGTATGATTAGGTTTGATAACTGAATTAGCTTATATCAAACCTGATATAAGCTAATTCAATTATCAGACCTAAGTGGAGACGGGTGTTTTTTATGGCTTGATACATTTTTACGTCAAAATATTGACTCAGTTTACGATGATTGTTCGGTTTACGATATTCGTCCCGAACGCATATGCGTGGCGCCCAGCTGTGCGGGCACTCCAGGGAGCGTCAGTGTGCTAGTGTTTACAAGCGAAAGCGACCACCACCCACCCCACCCATGCATTCATACCAGTATATTGTCATTATTCCACTGTTTTTAGTGCTTGCAACTGCTAAATAAGCTACCATGGGTCCAAAGAAAGCTCCTAGTGCCAGCCCTGTGGTAAAGAGGCTCAGAAATACAGTAGAACTGAAGGAGATAATAAAAAATATGAAAGTGGAGTACGTATCACTAAGCTGGCCAGGCTCTATGGTAAAGCCTATTCTACCATCGCTACCATTGTGGCCAAGGGAAATACACGTAAAATCAAGGAAGCTGTTGTTGCGAAAGGTGCATATGTGATCACAAAACAGAGATCGCAAGTGCTGGAAGATGTGGAAAATTTGTTGTTGGTGTGGATCAACGAGAAACAGTTAGCAGGAGATATTGTTACGCAGGCAATAATATGTGAAAAAGCAAAGCAGTTGCATGATGATCTCGTTAAGAAAATGCCTGCAACGAGTGCTGAAGTGAGCGAATTTAAAGCCAGCAGAGGCTGGTTTCAAAGATTTAAGAATCGAAGTGGCATACATAGTGTTGTGAGGCATGGTGAGGCAGCCAGTTGTGACAAAAGTGCGGCTGAAAAATATGTGTATGAGGCTGAACAATTCCAACCCCAACAAGTGTTTAATTGTGATGAAACAGGCCTGTTTTGGAAGAAAATGCCCAACAGGACCTTCATTACTTAGGAGGAAAAGGCACAGCCAGGACACAAGCCTATGAAAGACAGGGTAACTGATGCTTTGTGCTAATGCCAATGGTGATTGCAAAGTGAAGCCTTTACTGGTGTATCATTCTGAAAATCCCCGAGTGTTTGGCAGATGCGGTATCACCAAGTCTAACTTGTGTGTGATGTGGAAGTCTAACAAAAAGGCATGGGTCACAAAGGACATTTTCTTAGAGTGGTTCAATGGCGTGTTTGGCCCCAGTGTGAAGAAATATCTCCAGGAAAATAATTTGCCACTTAAGTGCCTTCTGATAATAAACAATGCTCCTTGTCATCCTCCAACCTTGGTAGAGAAAATTGTGGAGGACTTTAAAGTTCATCAAAGTGAAGTTCTTGCCCCCTAATACCACTCCTCTCCTCCAGCCCATGGACCAGCAGGTCATTTCCAACTTTAAAAAACTCTACACCAAAGCAATGTTTCAAAAGTGCTTTGATGTGACCACAGACATGAATATAGCCCTAAGAGACTTTTGGAAAAATCATTTCCATATCCTGCATTGTGTACACCTTATAGGTAAGGCTTGGGAGGGAGTGACTACCAGGACTTTGAACTCTGCCTGGAGAAAATTGTGGCCAGACTGTGTCCTAGAGAGGGATTTTGAAGGTTTTGGGGCTGAGCCTCAGAACCCTGAGCCTGAGCCTGAGCCTGTTGTGGAAGAAATTGTGGAACTGGGCAAGTCCATGGGGTTGGAGGTGAGTGGTGAGGATGTGGAAGAGTTGGTGGAGAATTACAATGTAGAGCTAACCACTGAAGATCTGCAAGAGCTTCAACAGCAACAAGAGACCACAGGTCAGGACAGTGGTTCAGAGGAGGAGGAGGTGGAACAGAGATGGAAGAAGGTGCCTTCTTCAGTGATTAAGGAGATTTGTGGAATGTGGAGCAGGGTGCAAGGCTTTATGGATGAATATCACCCTAACCATGCTGTTGCAGGCCGTGCTGGCAACCTGTACAATGACACTGTGGTGTCCCATTTCAGGGATGTTTTAAAGAATCGCCAGACACATAGCTCCCTGGACAGATTTTTTGTTAAGAGAGGGGTCCAGTGACTCTCAACCTGGTCCTAGTGACATTAAAAGAAAAAAGCCAGTAACCCCAGAAAAGAACTTGGCACCAGCAGTGTTAATGGAAGGGGATTCCCCTTCCAAACACTAGCATACTATACTCCATCCTTTCCCCTCCTCCCGTCCTCCACACATCAACAACTCTTCAATAAATGTAAGTGACATGTTATTGTACTATATTTACATGTAGTATTTCTTTAATGTTCATTAAATTGTGTATTATTTAATGTCAAAAAGTTTTAAAAAATATTTTATTTTACTACTTTTGGAAGTCTGGAACGGATTAATTTTATTTCCATTATTTCTTATGGGGAAAATTGATTCGGATAACGATAAATTCGGTTACAGATACGCCCTCTGTGACGGATTAATATTGCTAACCGAGGTATGACTGTATTCCAATTTCAAAATAGGGTACATAATAAACAATGCAGGCATTCCTGGCACTAAACTAACATTTCCTCTGTTCATTAGTTACGTTTTCAGTCTTTACAAATGAATTCCATTTTGATTTTTTATTCACATAATGAATTTTTATTCAAACCAAAAAATGGAATATTTACTGTTATGCAATATTGTAATAATTGTACAAATAATATCACCACATTTGTGAACGTATATTAGACCCACCAGCTTGCGCGCATTAGACGTGTGAGGTCATTTGTTTACTCTTGAACATAGGCAAAAATTTAACATTTACACTATTTTGAGCTCAGTTTCAAGCCATTTGCAGTACTAAAACCAATCGAAATCATCTTTATATCTGTAATATATCTTCCATTCTATCAAATGAGACCAAGAAATCGCAAATACAACTATACAAAGTATACGAAAAAAAACTGCAGTCGCTCTTTTAATCTAAAATTGCGCTTTCAGTTTTTTCTCTCATTATGCACTGTGTGCTGCAGGATTTGTTTTATGTGGTGCACACTTACCACATAGATGTATTCTCTCATATCTAGGCCCAAATTTGCTGCTCAAAGCTTATCTGAGTGAGCTGAGCTCATGACGTAGAACTACGGTTTGGACCCTGAACTCAAAGCCGTAGAACTACGGCATGGACTCTAAAAGGGTTAATAGCTCCTTGCTCTCATTATTATTATTTTATGATGTAGAAGTTGTTTATAAGAGTAGTACAGTGCTTTTGGGATGGCATGGGTAGAGGTAATAAGATTTGATCCAGTGAAGAGTAGGGTAGCTCAAGAGCCCTTCATCAGTTTCTAGGCACCCACACCCTCAAAGAAGTTTTTAAACAGGGTTTTAAATTTTAGCTTCTGGTATAAGTGTAAAAAATATGATCATTTTTAAAATTAGCTTGTAGCTACTAGTTCACTCACTAAAATTCATCAGCATTATACTACAGTATACTATATGGTAAATTTTTTACCTTTCCCTTCCTTGGGTTAAACCTGATTGCCTTCAATTTCTCAAGTGATGTATGACCTCAATGGTGTTATTTCTTCCCTATGAATGTAATAATAATGTGCATAAGTATATTTTAGTGTTTTCCTTGGTGGATATAAATCTTTTGAATATCCTTGGGTTAATAATTACTGTCTTCTTTGTTAATGAGCTTATTTAAGGAATAAATTCTTATTAGCTACTTATCAACAGGTTGTTCTTGAGTTAATTGAGCTGCGAGAACTAGGAGCAGCTAAGTCTGTCCTCCGCAACACTGATCCTCTCATAATGCTCAAACAAACTCTACCAGAAAGGTAATGCAATATTTAATTCTGTTATTCACTTTGTTTTTAAAATGAGTACAGTTTTCTGATTTAACCCTTTCACTGTCCATCACATAGAACTGATGTACAGTGGAACCTCGACTTACGAGTGTCCCAACATATGAGTTTTTCAAGATATGAGCCGTCGTTCGGTCAATTTTTTGCTCTGAGTTACGAGCAAGCTCCCCCCCCTGCTTCCCACTCGAACCACAACCCACACTCCTCACTTGTTTATATATGATTTCATGCTTTAATTCCATGGAGATCATCCTCTTTTTCTTCTCAGAACTGTCCTTTGCACTTACAGTGGACCCTCTGATTTCGTGATTTTCGGTTATCGGCGACTTTTTTTTGTCAGAATATAGTCTCTGTTTTTGTTAATTCCCTCCTCATCTACACCAACACTGACCCAAAGGACAGTAAACACAAAATCCCGAATATAGCTATTGTCTAATAATCTCAAACTAGTCTTAAGTTTGCCTGATATACTCCAATATAGGAGCTTTAATAGAAACTATGCAACATACCAAGACGAAACCATTCTCATTACTAATTTTACAATCTAAATATTCTGAACTACCTCACTATTGTAAATCTATTTGATAATTTGAAATTTTTATTCATTTTTAATTTGTAATATAGATTAAGAACTAATATTAGTCTGCCCGAAATTCCTAGCATGCCCAGGCATGCTAGGCATGCTAATGGCCATCTTTGTAATTCTTTCTTTCTTTCAATACGTCGGCTGTTTCCCACCGAAGCTGGGTGGCCCAAAAGGAGAAACAAAAGTTTCTCCTTTTACATTTAGTAACATATGCAGGAGAAGGGGTTACTAGCCCCTTGCTCCCGGCATTTTAGTCGCCTCTTACGACACGCATGGCTTACGGAGGAAGAATTCTGTTCCACTTCCCCATGGAGATAAGAAGAAATAAGAACAAGAACTAGTAAGAAAATAGAAGAAAACCCAGAGGGGTGTGTGTATATATATACAGTGGACCCCCAAGTAACGTAAAAACTTCATTCCAGAAGCCTGCTCAAGTGCCATTACCGAACGAATTTACTCCATTAAGAAATAATGTCAAGTAAGTTAGTCCATTTCAGACCCCCAAAAATATACTTACAAAAGCACTTACACTATTATACTTACATAATTGTACGATTTCCGGGGTGTTCATTACTCGGGGGTCCACTGTATATGCTTGTACATGAATGTGTAGTGTGACCTAAGTGTAAGTAGAAGTAACAAGACAATCTTTGTAATTATTGTCTTATAAATGTAAACCACACATTGTAATCTTTACAGAGAAATAAAACAATCTGAATCTGAATCTCCTCCAAGGTAAGTGTAAATATTTCTTATTTATAAAGTGTAAATATTTTCTATTTATAAATTACGTACACTGTTTCAGTGTGTCTAGTGGCTACCACCACAATAAGGCTTATGATGTCAGTGGCCTTGATAAACCCAACAACAACAGCAACACCACCACCACTCATCATATACGTAATGACATATTTTATTCATTCTAGAGTATATATCATGTTTCTATTTTATTAATACAGTGGACCCCCTGTTTTCGTGATTTTTTCGTTCCAGAATGCTGTTCAAGTGCCGTTACCAAAGGAATTTGTTACCATAAGGACAAATGTAAATTAGATTAGTCCTTGTAGACCCCCAAAAATACTCTTACAAAAGCACTTACAAAAATACACTTACATAATTGTTCGAGTTTGGAGCATCACGAACACCGGGGGTCCACTGTATTGTTTATGTCATATTAGATGAATTGTGATAGATAAATAAGCTGTAGAGTTGATATTAGCATCATATTGAAGCATTTTGTCATGTCTCCAAACAATAAACTCTCCTTCCTCTGGAACGGATTAATTGGATTTACATTATTTCTTATGGGAAATATTATTTCGGTTTTCGTCATTTTTGGGTTTCATCAGACTCTCTGGAATGGATTAATCATGAAAACTGAGGGTTCACTGTACTTTCTTAGGACCCATAGTTAGAAAAAAGAAATTTGGCCAAATAACTACAAAATGCAAGCAAAGCATGAAAAAAATGCTTCCTCATCGAGGTAAACAGTGCTCTGCGCCAACTAGTGGCGGTGTTCTGAAGGTCCTCATTATTATTATTATTATTATTATTATTATTATTATTAATTTAGGGAACTGAAGCACAGATCCAATTCCCTGGATCAAGAGCCCCTCATCAGTGTCAAGGTTCCTTGATGCTGGTGAGGGACTTTTGATCTAGGGAATTGGATCTGTGCTCCAGTTCCCTAAATTAATTATAAAAATAATAATAATTATTATAATAATAATAATGATAATAATTATAATAACGAGCGAGCTTCAGTTCCCTAAATTAATAATAATAATTATTATAATAATAATAATACAGTGGTACCTCAAGTTTTGCACTTAATCCGTTCCAGGAGCTAGTACTAAAGTTGAAACATACTAAAGTCGAAGCAATATTTCCCATAAGAAATAATATAAATCCAATTAATCTGTTCCTGCTGTCAGGAGGCATGAAAAAATAGAACAAGCAAAAACACTACTCAAAACCAACAATAACATAACTATCTAACTACAATGTCAGATCTTTAAGCAAACATTTTGACAACCTCACTGCATTATTAAACTCACTACAGGCCAGTATGTCCATCATTGCTCTCACTGAAACCTGGCTAAAGCCTAATACTAATACTACAGATTAGGGATGTATCGGATGTGAAAAATTTAGATATCCTGTATGCGGATGTGTATACGGATGTCTTACTTACTCATTTTGCGGATGCGGATGTAAGAAATTGTGCGGATGTTCCGGGGATTTCGGATGCGGATGTAAGAAATTGTGCGGATGTTCCGCGGATGTTGATGCGGATGTATATGCGGATATCTGTTTGCTGTGAAATGCGGATGCGGATACGGATGTAAGAAATTGTGCGGATGTTCCGCGGATGCGGATGCGAATATCCGATACATCACTACTACAGATATCTATGCCATTCCTGATTACACAGCCATTCACAATTGTAGGCCAGACCAACAAGGAGGTGGCACAGCTATATTCTACTCAGACCGGCTTGACTGTATAATAATAATAATAATAATAATATCTTTATTTACTACAAGTACATGTACATGGTATACAGGCCTAGCTGACATCAATGACATACTACTATATAGAAAGTCCCTTGTTATGCTGAGCATTTCGGGCAGATTAGGTCAGTGTCCCAGGATGTGACTCACACCAGTCGACTAACACCCAGGTACCCATTTTACTGATGGGGAACATAGACAACAGGTGTAAAGAAACACGCCCAGTGTTTCTGCCCTGGCTGGGAATTGAACCCAGGCCCTCGTCGTGTGAAGCGAGAGCTATAGCCACCAGAAGAATATGGAGAATATATAATAGCTAAGTTTAAATCCAAATACAGTGGACCCCCAAGTAACGAGCAAAATTCATTCCAGAAGCCTGCTCAAGTGCCATTACCGAACGAAGTAGGTTAGTCCATTTCAGACCCCCAAAAATACACTTACAAAAGCACTTACAATATTATACTTACATAATTGTACGATTTCCGGGGTGCTCGTTACTCGGGGGTCCACTGTACCTACAAAAACCTCTAACAGTGATAAACATCTATAGAGTACCACAGTCAAATATTAAACAATTTAGTGAAAAATTAGGAAGTATGATTACTGATTCACACATGAACAAAGACCACTTAATTCTTACAGGAGACTTCAATATAAACCTCCTACAAGATCAGGACCCACAAGTAACTGAATTCACAAACACTATGAGCAACTACTTGCTGCTACCGACAGTAACAAAATCTACAAGAATCTCTGAGACTTGTGCCTCCCTATTAGACCACATCTGGACTAACACCATATCCCCTTTAAAATCAGGCATAATCACAGATAATACCACAGACCACTACCCTACCTTTCTCAGAACCAACCTTGGTAAATTACCCCTAGAGACTACTAAAGTTACCTTCAGACTACACAATGAGACCGCTATTAATAACTTCGTAACAGCTATGACAAACATTGACTGGCAAACAGAGATAGACAACTATACAGATACTGACATATGTATTAATAATTTTCTTAAAAAGACCCAATACCTCTATAATAAGGATTGCCCTACTAAAAAAACTAAACAGATCAAGGGTATGAAGAGGCTATAGGAGATCCAAACAGTTGTACTGAAGTCAAAAATACTGACAAGTGGTATTTTTGAAATCATGAAAATTGTGTTTATTAGTACAGCAACACAGTCTTCATCTGCATACTAGTACATTGGACAAAGTTAAGGGGTTAAATTGAAATTGAGAGAGAGAAACTGGGAAGAAAACAATGGATTAGGGTAGACCAAAATGTCATCTAAGGTTTTCTTTCCAAAGTGTGGGTTTGTTAAGATTTGTTACATCCATAGTATCATGACTTTGTTTTTCTTTTTTCAGATATGTTCATCTGGAAAACTTGATAGCACGTTCCTACTTTGATCCACGTGAGGCTTACCCAGAAGGTGTGACAAAAGAGCGTCGAAGAGCAGCCATTGCGGCAGCACTTGCAGGAGAAGTGTCTGTCGTGCCTCCTTCACGTTTATTGGCTCTCTTGGGACAAGCCTTAAAATGGCAGCAACACCAGGGATTATTACCCCCAGGTTAGCCCGATGACTCAGGTTGTTTTACAAAACATATACACTACATCAGTGTGAGGGTGCAAGAAAACACTAATCACTTGGCCAGTAGAAGGCAGCTCTGAGCTCAAAATCTTCCCAGACCTGTCAAGGATATAAAATCTGAGATTTTTTTTGTCCTGTTCTGTGGTTTACAGCCTTAGATGCTCGAACTACGGAACAAAACTATCCTCTGAAAAATATGAAACATGATCTAATTGCAAATAGAAAATAACCTTACTTATGGCATTTTATTTTAGCATTCTAGGAGAGAACGTTCAACAAAATCAAAACATTTATTTCTTTGCTAAAGTAGTAAGCATATTTTGAAAGGAAAATTTGTTGCAAGCAGTTGCACAAGAGTTTCCTGTATAAAGTATTTTAACAGAAAATCTTCAAGTCTCTACAGCTGCCAGTAAATATTAGCTGATTGGTCCCAAATTTAGCTAGGATTATTTTCTCAAAGTGGAAATATTTTAAGGAAGGGGAGTAGTAAAAATCAAAATTTCAGTTTTTTGACCAACCTACCTTATGGGTTTAACATTTCTCCATGAGTTTAATAATACAGCCTCTTCTCACTTAGCGACGTACTCGTTTACTGACGCCTCGGACTTACGACGGGCTCTGTCCAGTATGTATACCTAAATAATGTATATTAGAGTTGATTTCCTCTATACTATATACAGTACACTACTGTATAAACATTTAAAAAATATACCAGAAATGTTATAAATGATGCAGAGGTGACATTTAAACAATATCAAAGATGAATGACACAAACCTAATACGTACAGTGGACCCTTGAAATTTGTCCCCCTTGAATATCGTGAAATTTGAAAATCATTAACTTTTTTCGCCAAAATATTGGCTTGATTTTCGTTATTTGGCTTAAAAATCGGCGATCGTATAAAACGCATCCGAGCGGCCTCCCAGCCACCGCGGGCACCCAAACACCATTCAAAGTCAGTGTGCCATTGTTTACCAGCGAGTGACGATCACCTCACGCGTTCATACGATACATTTCTTAATATTTCATTTGTTTTAGTGCTTGCAACTGCTAAATAAGCAACCTTGGGCCCAAAGAAAGCTCCTAGTGCCAGCTCTTTGCTAAAGAAGGTGAGAAACATGATAGAATTCAAGAAAGAACACACCAGACAGGGTACTTTCCCACACCAGGCAGGGTACTTCCCCACACCAGGCAGGGTACTTCCCCACACCAGGCAGGGTACTTCCCCACACCAGGCAGGGTACTTCCCCACACCAGGCAGGGTACTTCCCCACACCAGGCAGGGTACTTCCCCACACAAACCAGGCAGGATACTTCCCCACACAAACCAGCCAGGGTACTTCCCCACACAAACCAGCCAGGGTACTTCCCCACACAAACCAGCCAGGGTACTTCCCCACACAAATCAGCCAGGGTACTTCCCCACACAAACCAGCCAGGGTACTTCCCTACACCAACCAGCCAGGGTACTTCCCCACACAAACCAGCCAGGGTACTTCCCCACACCATGCTCAAACAAATGTCTTATTTTAGGTTAAATGTTTTATTTTAGGTTAATATAGACATTTTCATTACTCCATCTATGATATTTTCTTCAAAATTATATAAGAAACACGTTACATATCATATAGCATATAAACATTGATACGTACAATGTTTATATGCTATCGAGTGGTGAGTCGGGTGGAGAGTAAACATTACATTTTCTCTGATGCAGCGTATAGACAAAACTGTAAATCTGGCGTCTGGTGCAGTAACCGCCTTTCATACGCGTTTGTTTACAATTCTCGGCATGAATTATTCATTACTTCTCCCTTTGTTTATGATGGCTTCTAAAGGCAGTTGTTAGAAACGATTAAACTCGGTGAACATGGTAATAATATGGCTGTGTAGTGTAATAATATGGCTGTGTAGTGAAGCCCCGGGTGGGAGCTACATACGTGTACCTACGTCTACGGGCTACCTACACTGAATTCCTACAAATAAATACTACACACCTCTCTCTCCTTACATTAAGACTACAAATATTTTAAAGTAAGTAATGAATGTACTGTGGCAGTAAAAGACAAAGAAGGGAAGTAACCCTGGAAAAGGACTTGGTACCTGAAGTCTTAATGGAAGGGGATTTCCCTTCCAAACAATAGCAACTCCTCCTTCCTCTTCCCTCCTCTCGTCTTCCACACATCAACAACTCTTCAATAAAGGTAAGTGTCAAGTTATTATTGTTTAATTCTTCATGTGCCATTGTTTTCTGTGTAATTAAATGTATATTTAATTTGTAAAAAAAAAAATTTTTTTAATACTTTTGGGTGTCTGGAACGGATTAATTTGATTTATATTATTTCTTATGGGGAAAATGGTTTTGAAAATCGTGAATTTTGAATTTCGTCAGACTCTCTGGAATGGATTAATCATGATTTTCAAGGGTCCACTGTACAGTGGACCCCGACTGTCGGCCAGTCTGAGTATCAGCCGGCTCGAGTTTCAATCGCTTTTTCCCCGAAAATCGGCCGTTTCCCCGACTATCGGCCCACATACCAGACCTGTCCACCTGCCCGCGCTTGCGCGCCTCCCCGCGCAGGCGTCGTGAGCCAGTCTAGCTTTGTTTACCATTGAGTGAGCATTACATTTCACAATAAATTCATTGTGTTTAGTGCTTGTTTATTGATTGTGACTGTGAAATAAGCCACCATGGGCTCAAAGAAACTTCATAGAAAGTGACAAACACGATAGAACTGAAGAAAGAAATTTTAGCAAAGTACCAGAGTGGAGGAGGAAGAGAGAGGGGAGAATGTGCCTTCTTCAGTGATTCAGTGATTCTATGATACGTACGATACTAAAGCAGCATGAGTCGATAAAGGCTATAGCACCAGCTAGCGATAAAGTGTAGCATTAACAGTGTAGCAAGTAAGTTAAGCAATTAAGCGTTATAAAAATGATGAAACTTAACTCCTCCATTGTTGTTTGAGGTATATAAGGGCACTGAGACCAAAGCCGCCTTCTGCTACCATCTCCTCCAAGATATACACAATCCCTTGTAATGACTGCAGCAAATTATACGTCGGCGAAACATCCAGAGACCTCCAAACACGTATTTCAGAACACCAGTACGCAGGCAGATCTGACGACCCAAGAAATGCCTGTGTTCAACACCGAAATTCACACAACCATTTAATCATCTACAGAAACGCAAGACTCATCGCCAGAGAAGACAACACTCAATACTGAAGAATCCTGGAATCATCACTTATTTGTATATCCAACAACTTCAACCAGAAAAACGGCTTCTACAACATAGCTGAACCTATTGCCAAGAAACTTCTTCATCGCTATCCCACATAGAACATAAGAATGGAACACTGCAGAAGATCTACCCATATACTTGTCCAATCTCTTTTAAAAGCTACCCAAGGTTTAAGACTCCATCACCCTACTCTGAAGACTGTCACATGCAGCTTTCTCCACCTGACCCAGCATTCTCCACCTGACTAAATCCTATAAATACTCATGTATCATTTATCCAGGTAGATCTGTTTGTGACTCGATAAAGCCCACTGCGTGGCCGAAACGTTGTCAATAAAGGATCACATTATACTGCTTATGTGTTTATTTTTCCACTGACTGACTTACTGAATCACTTGACTGACATACTGAATGACTTAAAGTTAGACACTCAGTACAACCATTGACTTCCAGAACCTCTACCATCCACCTCAGCCCAGTAGGGCCACAGCATAACTCTCCACTCTCTTCACAATCATCCACAAACACCAACACCCACAATTTAAGGTAAATACTATTATTTCTGTTACATTTGTAGTCTTAAGCAGTAAAAACAACATACAGTGGTCCCTCGGTTTTCGCCGAAAATTCGTTCCAGAATGCTGCTCAAGTGCCATTACCGAACGAATTTACTTCCTTTAGAAATAATGTCACGTAGGTTAGTCTATTTCAGCGCCCAAAAAATACACTTGCAACAGCACTTACGAAAATGCACTTACATAAATGTTCGAGTTTGGAGATGCACGAAAACCGAGGGACCACTGTACAGTGGACCCCCGGTGTTCGTCGTGCTCCAAACTCGCCCTTTTATGTAAGTGTATTTTTTAAATGCTTTTGTAAGTGTATTTTTGGGGGTCTAAAAGGACTAGTCTACTTTATATTATTCCTTATGGGAATAAATTTGTTTGGTAATGGCACTTGAACAGCATTCTGGAACGAGAAAATCACGAAAACCGGGGGTCCACTGTAATACATCACGATAACGGACTACAATTACATATTCACTTTTATTTTTGTAAGATCTGTTGGTCTAAAAAAAGCTTGTTTGGCTTTTGGGGGACTCCCAGGAATGTAATCCTATTTTTCCCATAAGTTTGTTTAATTATCTAACACGAATTTATCTAACACAACGTTTTCAGGAACGTAACTACCGTGCTAAATGACGGTCTACTGTATTTACATTATTTCTTATGGGAAATAATGGTTCAACTTTTGGCCAGTTCGAGTTAAGGCCTAGCTCCTGGAACGGATTACGGCCGATACTCGGGGTCCACTGTACCATTATAGTATGGTTTTCACTTAGCGACAAATTCGTTTAACAACGAGGTCTTAGGAACGAAACTCCGTCGTTAAGTGAGGAGAGGCTGTAATCTGATTACCTTGATATTACTGTTTTTTTTTTTTTTTTTTTACTTCCCCATTAGGTACTCAGATTGATTTGTTCCGAGGTAAGGCAGCCATGAGGGAGCAAGAGGATGAGAAGGTTCCTACCCAACAAGCACGTTTCATACGCTTTCCCCAGAAGGCTCATGTCGAGAGTGCACATTTCAGCCCTGATGGACAGTACCTTGTCACTGGAAGCTTTGATGGTATCATAGAAGTCTGGAATTTTACAACTGGTATGATGTTTCTTAATGTTAAGCTTAAAAAGTTATGAAAAGGTATACAGGTGACCCTGACTTAACCCTCTCACTGTCGGGACCTCCAAAACTAAGAATGCTAACAGTGTCTGGAATTAGAAAACAATCTTTTGAAATGATAGAGAATTTTTTTCAAAGGGTAATAGAATAAAAAATAAAAAATTTGTTACAAAACTTAGAGAATTATGCAGGCTCATATTTGGTGGTCTGGGTGCAATTTACACATCAGTGATTTCACCCAGTTTGAGTACTGTTTTAAGCCAATTCCATTCCTTAATTCAACAAGATTTTTAGATATTTCACAAGAAACCACCCGTTTACTTTATAAAGTGTACATAGTTTCAAATTTCGCCCATTTCAACAAAAAATTAAACATTCCAATTTAAAATCAGAGTAAAAAATAAATGCTGTATGCATTCCAGTAATTAAAGCAACCTATCTTCTCTTCACTAATCATGTCCCCAGGCCTCTCCTGTACATATTATACTTGCCTTCCATTTTGAATCTATTATTACACAAAATATCAAAGCTTTACCATATTTGTTGGATAAAATATAATCAGGAATTATTTGTTATGGTTGAGGGCATCCAATAATTGAAGCACACATAGTAAAAACCTATAAAACAGACTGAGAAAGAGGGTAGTGGAGGCCTTACCCTTCATCAGGAAAATTGTCAAAAATCAAATATTTCTGCTACTTTGAACCCTATTCCAAACTACTTCCAGTCCTGGAACCAACCAAAATTAGTAGTATGTCTTCCATTCTGTCAGTTGATACCAATACAACCATAAAATTCACCCTAGAAAATATTTCAGTCACAGTTTTAAACCAAATACTAGGTCAGAGGTTTGCTTTTCCCATCATGCACCACATGGGGCATGATTTTTTTCTTTTTACTATGCATACTCACTGCACAGACCCATTCTATCATGTCTAGGCCAAAATTTACCACTTGCAGCAGATTGGAGAGCACTGTGCTTAGAATGTAGATCTGCATGAGCGACACTGGTGACAGTAACGTAGATCTACATGAGCAGCACTGGTGCCAATACCGTATGTAGATCTACGCAAGAGACAGTGGAAGGGTTAGGAGAGATTGATAACTCCACTCCCCTCTATCCTTCCCCATATTTATGCACTTTTTACCCCCACTTGGAAACTGGCTTTGGAAACTGGTTACAAGTATGTTACAGGCATATTTCATGTCAGTCTAAAAGTGGAAAACTCCTATAATTATTATTTTTTAGGTAAGATTCGCAAAGATTTGAAGTATCAGGAGAAAGATTCATACATGATGATGGAAGCGGCCGTTTTGAGCCTGGCGTTCAGCCGAGACTCAGAGATGCTGGCAAGCGGGTCACAAGGAGGTCAAGTCAAGGTATGTATGTATATGTTTTGATTAATACATTTTGTTTAATCAGGGTGAGTAGAGAGTTGTTGCTTTTGGGATTTGACACGGTATTGTTGGGATGTGAGCAAAATAACATTTATGAACAAATTCAGGAAAGTTGGTTAGCTGGTTTTGAGTTCTGTTGGGAAGTACAGTGTCTCCACACTAAAGGATGAATGTGGATGTTGTTGTTCTGGATGTGAGAGATACTGTGCCTACCCTCTAAAGGATGGGTGGGGATGAGGTACTGGAGGTGGGAATTACAGTGGTTGCAGTGTACTTAAATATTGTATAATAATAATAATAGTACTACAGTAGATCGTCATTTAGCACGGTAGTTACGTTCCTGAAAACGTCATGTTAGATAATTAAAAGAACTTATGGGAAAAATAGGGTTATGTTCTTGGGAGTCCCCAAAAAGCCAAACAAGTTTTTTTTACACCAACAGATCTTACAAAAATAAAAGTGAATATGCAATTGTAGTTCATTATCGTGATGTATTATGTTGTTTTTACTGCTTAAGACTACAAATGTAACAGAAATAATAGTATTTACCTTAAATTGTGGGTGCTGGTGTTTGTGGATGATTGTGAAGAGAGTGGAGAGTTATGCTGTGGCACTACTGGGCTGAGGTGGATGGTAGAGGTTCTGGAACTGAAGTCAATGGTTGTACCAGTCAATTCATTCAGTAAGTCAGTCAAGTCATTCAGTAAGTCAGTCAAGTCATTCAGTAAGTCAGTCAAGTCATTCAGTAAGTCAGTCAAGTCATTCAGTAAGTCAGTCAAGTCATTCAGTAAGTCAGTCAAGTCATTCAGTAAGTCAGTCAAGTCATTCAGTAAGTCAGTCAAGACATTCAGTAAGTCAGTCAAGACATTCAGTAAGTCAGTCAAGACATTCAGTAAGTCAGTCAAGACATTCAGTAAGTCAGTTAAGCCATTCAGTAAGTCACTCAAGCCATTCAGTAAGTCACTCAAGCCATTCAGTAAGTCAGTCAAGTCATTCAGTAAGTCGTCAAGGCATTCAGTAAGTCAGTCAAGCCATTCAGTAAGTCAGTCACGTCATTCAGTAAGTCAGTCAAGTCATTCAGTAAGTCAGTCAAGTCAGTCAGTTAAGTTAGTCAGTAAGTCAGTCAAGTCAGTCAGTCACACAAACTTATGTTTACATCTTTTTATGTGTACAAAGTAACACTTCATTACGGCCACAGGTTATCTCTTGTCTAATATCTTTGTTTTCTTCGTTAATTCTAAGACTTAAATGCTTACACCTTTTCTTGCCACTTTGAGCAACACTGGTATGCCTACTGGGTGTGATGATTGCTTGGCAGATACAAGTTATAGTAATTTAAAGATCAAAACACAATTCACTCTCTCTCATTCTTCACAAACACAGCTGGCTTGTAGCAGAGTACTTTTTTTGACGCGAATGGAATACAAATAGTGTGATGGTGGGGTCGGGGGTGGGTGGCAGGGGAAGGCGGGCAGTGTCCGCTGAACCGCTTGAGGGAATGAGAATTTGTTTTTCCTTCCCGCAAACTGTAAGTAAGTTTATTCAGGTATACACAGATACAGTTACAAAGATTATCATACATAGCAGCATATGTGTAGAGAACCTAGGATAACCCAAAAAAGTCAGAGTGACTTATTTCCATTCTGTCTGACTTTGTTGAGTTATCCTAGGTTCTCTACACATATGCTGCTATGTATGATAATCAATGTAACTGTACTCACCTAATTGTGGTTGCAGGGGTTGAGACTCAGCTCCTGGCCGTGTATCTGAATAAACTTACTTACAGTTTCGAAGAAAACAAATTCCCTTTTCTCTAAGCACGAGGATTGGGCTTACACTTGAAATCACATGATGCATTACCGCAAAGGAGCAAGGTGATGTGATCCTTTGCTGTCTTGAAGCCTGGTGCACTTTTCTCTTGCTAACTGATATATGTTCGTGTTGGCATTTTCTTCCAGAAAACACTTGTCTCGTCAGCATTAAACACTTGATGTGGCTCATGGCCACACTCAGTAGGACTCCCACTGACTCAATGGTTTAACCCACCGCGGTCTACCGTGCGCTCAAAAATTTTTCCTCCCGCGACTGTGTAATATAATTTTTACGTCGTGTTAGATAATAATGTGCCGCACTTCTTCAATCGTGCAATACCCATAACGTGCAACATAATCTCGTGCTAAATGACAGTCTACTGTAATAATAATTCCCTATCATTCCCTAGGTACTATAGGACTCCCTACAGTTTAGTGCCTTCTCATAACTTAATAATAATGCCTTTCACTGGTTTCAGAGGCATAATGCCCAGAAATGAAGAAAAGACAAGGGTGCATATTAATCATTTTTTTTCTCAACAAGTCGGCCGTCTCCCACCGAGGCAGGGTGACCTAAAAAAGAAAATCCCCAAAAGAAAATACTTTCATCATCATTCAACACTTTCACCTCACTCATACATAATCACTGTATTTGCAGAGGCGCTCAGATACGACAGCTGAGAATAAGTCCCTCCCAGCTGTCACTATCCCAGACCCCTCCTTTAAAGTGCAGGCATTGTACTTCCCATTTCCAGGACTCAAGTCCAACTAAATCAATTAACCCTTTGACTGTTTGTCGTATATATACATCTTACGAGCCACTCTTTCGGATGTATCTATACACCTAAATTCTAGCGGCCTCAAATCAAACAGGAGAAAGCTGGTAGGCCTACATGTGAGAGAATGGGTCTGTGTGGTCAGTGTGCGCAGTATAAAAAAAAATCGGGCAGCCAGTGGTGCATTGTGGGAACGCCATTTCAGTAGTCCTTGTTCAGCATGCCTAGCGGTAAGAATTATCTGACTCCTTGGCACATCTGGGACTGTTCTCTTCCTCAATGATAGTTCTAACACAGATGGAAGTGTCTCTGAAGATAAATTTCATTGTTTTGAGGAGTTTGTGGCCGAAAGAAATGCCCAGGATACCAGAAGGAATGAAGGAAAAAAGAAAGAAAGTAAGGAAGGAAGGAAGAGATGAGAGGAAGGAAGGAAGGAAAGAAGAGATGAAAGGAAGGAAGGAAAGAAGAGATGAAAGGAAGGAGGAAAAGAAGGAAGGAAAGAAGAAAGAAAGAAAGGATGGAGAGAGGAGAGGAAGGAAGGAACAAAAGAAGAAAGAAAGAAAGGAAGGAGAGATGAGAGGAAGGAAGGAACAAAAGAAGTAAGAAAGGAAGGATGAAAAAAAAGGAAGGAAGAAAGGAAGGCAGGAAGGAAGAGATGAGAGGAAGGAAGGAAGGAAATAAGTAAGAAAGGAAGAAAGGAAGCTAGGAAGGAGGTTGTGGGGAAGACATGGGTCACCTTTTATGTTGACAGGTTGACAGCAGTGAGGGTGGTGAATAATGGTATAATATGTCATTTTGACAGCTGGCGTACCCTGACTCAGCAAATTTATATGTCCACACACACAACTTCAAGCACTAAGCGAAGTTGATGGAAAGTGTCCAGTCATTATATATGTGTATATATATTATAGAACAATAGCAATAGGTTGGTAGGTAAGTAAGTAGGTAAGTAAGTAGGTAGGCAAGTAGGTAGGCAATTAGGTATGTAGGTAGGCAAGTAAGCAAAGTAGGTAAGTAGGTACGTAAGTAGGTAAGCAAGTAGGTAAGCAAGTAGGTAGGTAAGTAGGTAAGCAAGTAGGTAAGTAGGTACATAAGTAGGTACGTAAGTAGGTACATACGTAGGTACGTAAGCAGGTACATACGTAGGTACGTAAGTAGGTACTAAGTAGGTAGGAAGGACTGTGGGGAAGAAGAGCATGGGACCCCATGGGTGTTGACAGGCAGAGGGTGGTGAGTGGTGGTATAATGTCATTTTGACAGCAGTCGCACCCTGACTCAGCATATTTACAAGTCCACACACTCACAACAACCAGCTTCCAGAAGCTAAATGTCAGTTCTATGAAGTGTCCAGTGACTATATATGTGTATATATAGAAACCAGAAGGAAGGAAGGAAGGAGATGAAAGAAAGGAAGGACGGTATGAAAGGAAGGACGGTATGAAAGGAAGGAAGGTAGAAAGGAAGGAAGGTAGGAAGGAAGGTAGGCAGGAAGGATGGAAGGAATAAAGGAAGGAAGAAATGACGACCCAGAAACAACAACCAGCTTCCAGAAGCTAATAGCAATTCTATGAAGTGTCCAGTGATTATATATGCATATATATAGAAACCAGAAGGAAGGAATGTAGGAAGGAAGGTTAGAAGGAATGTAGGAAGGAAGGTTAGAAGGAATGTAGGAAGGAAGGAAGGTCGGAATGATGACCCAGACACAACAACCAGCTTCCAGAAGCTTATAGCAGTTCTAGGCACGTGTCCAGTGACTGTGTGTGTATTTATAGAAACCAGAAGGAAGAAAGGAAGGACGAGATGAAAGGTAGTAAGGAAGAAAGGTAGGTAGGTAGGTAGGAAGGAAGGAAGGAAGGTAGGTATGTAGGAAGGAAGGAAGGAATGTAGGAAGGAAGGAATGACGACCCAGACGACCATCAACCTAGGATAACTACCTAACACAACTGCCTGCTGCTACTTTGAAGAAAACTACTCACAAGAGATGTTTTGTCTGTGCATATACAAAAAAACGCCCACAAAAATGCAGAGACACTCGTTTTATGTGTGAGGAATGTAAAACACCACTGTGCATAGAACCATGTTTCAAAGAGTTCCACAAGCTGCAGAACTTCTATGAACATGTCCAGTGACTGTACATTTGTGTATATATTATAGAACAATAGTAATACAGATTTTTTTGTATGCGTTTGTGTAAACAAGTTTTGTAAACAATATAAAGATACTAATGTTTATGCTATTATTGTGTTGCATACAACGAATGTATATATATACATTGCACTCACTATCCTCATAAAAACTCTTTACAGCATTCAGTAACTTACTACCTATTCCATACACTTGCAACATTTGCCACATTGCTCCCCTATCCACTCTATCATATGCCTTTTCTAAATCTATAAATGCAATGAAAACTTCCCTTTCTTTCTTCTTTCAACACGTCGGCCGTTTCCCTCCGAAGCGGGGTGGCCCAAAAGGAAAAATGAAAGTTTCTCCTTTTACATTTAGTAATATATACAGGAGAAGGGGTTACTAGCCCCTTGCTCCCGACATTTTAGTCGCCTCTTACGACACGCATGGCTTATGGAGGAAGAATTCTGTTTCACTTCCCCATGGAGAAAACTTCCCTACCTTTATCTAAATACTGTTCACATATATGCTTCAATGTAAACACTTGATCTACACATCCCCTACTCACTCTAAAACCTCCTTGCTCATCTGCAATCCTACTCTCTGTCTTACCTCTAATTCTTTCAATAATAACCCTACCGTACACTTTACCTGGTATACTCAGTAAACTTTTTTTTTTTTTTTTTTTTTTGTTAACAAGTCGGCCGGGTGACCCAAAAAGAAAGAAAATCCCCAAAAATAAAATACTTTCATCATCATTCAACACTTTCACCACACTCATACATAATCACTGTCTTTGCAGAGGCGCTCAGATACGACAGCTGAGAATAGTCCCTCCCAGCTGTCACTATCCCAGACCCCTCTTTTAAAGTGCAGGCATTGTACTTCACATTTCCAGGACTCAAGTCCAACTAAATCAATTAACTGGTTTTCCTGAATCCCTTCACAAAATGTTACCCTGCTCACACTCCAACAAATCGTCATGTCCCAAAAACCATTCGTCTCCATTCACTCCTATCTAACACGCTCACACATGCTTGCTGGAAGTCCAAGCCCCTCACCCACAAAACCTCCTTTACGCCCTCCCTCCACCCTTTTCTAGGACGGCCCCAACCCCGCCTTCCTTTCCCTACAGATTTATACGCTCTCCAAGTCATTCTACTTTGATCCATTCTCTCTAAATGACCAAACCACCTAAACAACCCCTCTTCAGCACTCTGACACATACTTTTAGTAACTCCACACCTTCTCCTAATTTCCACACTCCGAATTTTCTGCATAATATTTATACCACACATTGCCCTTAGACAGGACATCTCCACTGCCTCCAGCCGCCTCCTCGCTGCAGCATTTGCAACCCATGCTTCACACCCATATAAGAGTGTTAGTACCACTATACTTTCGTACATTCCCTTCTTTCCCCATGGATAATGTTTATTTGTCTCCACAGATATCTCAACGCACCACTCACCTTTTTCCTTCATCAATTCTATGGTTAACCTCATCTTTCATAAACCCATTCGCTGACACATCAACTCCCACATATCTGAAAACATTTAATTTTTCCATAATCCCTCTCTCCAATGTGATATCCAATTTTTCTTTATTTAAATCGTTTGATACCCTCATCATCTTACTCTTATCTATGTTCACTTTCAACTTTCTACCTTTACACACCCTCCCAAACTCGTCCACTAACCTTTGCAACTTTTCTTTAGAATCTCCCATAAGCACAGTATCATCGGCAAAAAGTAACTGTGTCAACTCCCATTTTGCATTTAATTTCCCATAATTTAATCCCACCCCTCTCCCCAACACCCTATAATTCCCCATTTCCCTATAATTCTTACAATCTCTTTTATCCCCCTTCCCTTTATATAAAGGAACTATACATGCTCTCTGCCAATCCCTAGGTACCTTCCCCTCTTTCATACATTTATTAAACAACTATACCAACCACTCCAACACTATATCTCCCCCTGCTTTTAACATTTCTGTCATGAACCCGTCAGTTCCAGCTGCTTTACCCCCTTTCATTCTACGTAATGCCTCACGCACCTTTCCCTACACTCACATCCTGCTCTTCTTCACTCCTAAACGATGTTATACCTCCCTGGCCAGTGCATGAAATTACCGCCTCCCTTTTTTCGTTGACATTTAAAAGTTCCTCAAAATATTCCCGCCATCTACCCAATACCTCCAGCTTCCTATCTACTAACTCCCCTACTCTGTTTTTAACTGACAAATCTATTCGTTCCCTAGGCTTTCTTACCTTGTTTATCTCACTCCAAAATTTTTTCTTGTTTTCAGCAAAGTTTCTTGACAGAGCCTCTCCCACTCTTTCATTTGCTGTCCTTTTGCATTCTCTCACCACTCTCTTCACCTTTCTTATACTCTCCATATACTCTGCTCTTCTATTAACACTTCTGTTTTGTAAAAACCTCTCATAAGCTACCTTTTTCTCTTTTATCACACCCTTTACTTCTTCGTTCCACCACTCCTCTTTCCTCCTGCACCCACCCTCCTATAGCCACAAACGTCTGCCCCACATTCTAATACTGCATTTTTAAAACTATCCCAACTCTCTTCAACCCCCCCATCACTACTCATACTTGCACTAGCCCACATTTCTGCCAATACTAGTTGCTTATATCTCACCCTAACTTCCTCCTCCCTTAGTTTATACACTTTTACCTTTCTCTTACTTGCTGTTGCCATTTTCTTTTTGTCCCATCTAACTGTAGCTACAACTAGATATTTTTTTTATTAACACATCGGCGTTTCCCACCAAGGCAGGGTGGCCCGACAAAGAAAACTTTCATCATCATTCACTCCATCACTGTCTTGCCAGAGGCATGCTTACACTACTGCTACAAAACTGCAATATTAACACACCTCCTTCAGAGTGCCGGCACTGTACTTCCCATCTCCAGGAATCAAGTCTGGCCTGCCGGTTTCCCTGAAACCCTTCATAAATGTTATCTTGCCTACACTCCAACAGCATGTCAAGTCCTAAAAACCATTTGTCTCCATTCGCTCCTATCTAACACGCTCACGCACGCTTGCTGGAAGTCCAAGCCTCTCGCACACAAAACCTCCTTTACCCCCTCCCTCCAACCTTTTCTAGGCCGACCCCTACCCCGCCTCCCTCCACTACAGATTTATACACTCTCGAAGTCATTCTATTTTGCTCCATCCTTTCTATATGTCCAAACTATCTCAACAACCCCTCCTCTATAAACATATACATCCTGAAGCCTACCCATCAACCTTTTATCCACCAATACATAATCTAACAAACTACTTTCATTACGTGCTATATCATACCTTGTATACTTATTTATCCTCTTTTTCATAAAATATGTATTACTTATTACCAAACCTCTTTCTACACATAGCTCAATTAACAGTTCCCCATTTACATTTACCCCTGGCACCCCAAATTTACCTACTACTCCCTCCACAACATTTTTACCCACTTTAGCATTAAGATCCCCAACCACAAGTACTCTCTCACTTGATTCAAAACTCCCCATGCACTCACTCAACATTTCCCAAAATCTCTCTCTCTCTCTCCTCTACACTTCTCTCTTCTCCAGGTGCATAAACACTTACTATAACCCACTTTTCACATCCAACCTTTATTTTACTCCACATAATCTTTGAATTTATACATATATATTCCCTCTTTACCTGCCATAACTGATTATTCAACATTATTGCCACTCCTTCTTTAGCTCTAACTCTATTTGAAACCCTGATCTAATCCCATTTATTTCTCCCCACTGAAACTCTCCTACCCTTCAGCTTTGTCTCACTTAAAGCCAGGACATCCACCTTCTTTTCATTCATAACATCTACAATCATCTCTTTCTTATCATTCGCATAACATCCACGCACATTCAAACATCCCACTTTCATGGTTTTCTTCTTTTTCTTTTTTGTAAATCTATACAGGAAAAGGGGTTACTAGCCCATTGTTCCTGGCATTTTAGTTGACTTTTACAACACGCATGGCTTACAGAGGAAAGATTCTTATTCCACTTCCCCATGGATATGAAAGGAAAAGCAATAAGAACAAGAACTATTAAGATAAAATCAAAGAAAACTCAGATAAGTGTGTATACATAAATGTGTAAATGTATGTGTAGCATGACCTAAGTGTAAGTAGAAGTAGCAAGACGTACCTGAAATCATTTATTGTGATAATAAGAACATGCCTATATAGTAAGTTTTCCTGCAAAGGTGAGATCAGAGCAAGACCATGTGAGTTAGAAGTTTAGGCAGTGATATGAATAGAAGAGCTTTGCAGGAGGCTTATTAGTACACCAAGCACATCAGTCAATTTGGTGGAAGTGTTGACCAGTTTACTTTTTTCTGTACCTTGGCTTTGCTTGATGGTATTGGGATCTGATTAATGCTGTCTCTACTCCAGACTTTGGATTCTGATCGATATTTAGTCCCCTTTTTAGTCTGTGTGCCTAATGGCATAACTGAATTTATTTATTGAAGCAGCAATATAGAGTCAATAATTAATTTGTTTGGTTTGAGTGGACTCTTTCTGATGCTAGTTACTAGAAAAGTAGGGCAGTGGTCTGTTGTGATTATACACTGTATTTTTGGGTGCTGCTTTATTGGTTCAGATATGATCAAGAACAGAAGCAGATGTTTCAGTGATTCTAATGGGTTCAGTGAGTGATGGTATCACAAGGCAAGAATGTATACTGTCCAGGAAATGTGACACTTACGGGTTGCTGGTATTTATTTGGCAGGGGTTTATGTTAGTTAACAGCAATTATTAGTTAATTTTTATTAAATTTGTTGCTTATTAACATACTTCTTATATTATCACAAAAGCTTTGTATGTTTGTGCAGAGTATTTGGTGAATTACACCAGTTGTTATTGGATCAGAAGTTTTTTAACACACTGGCTGTCTCCCACCATGACAAGGGGACCCAAAAAAGAAACACTTTCCCAATTATTTACACTATCACTGTCTTGCCAGAGGCACTCAGGTACAACATTTTAGATATCCCTCTAAACATCAAATATCCCTTAGAGTCCAGGCAGCAAATATCCTTTAGAGTGTAGGTATTGTACTTCCCACCTCCAGGACTCAAGTCCAGCTAATATAATTTCATCATATTCATCACTGGCATTTTACGATATTCATACAATTGAATTCTTGAACATAGCAAATACTGTAGCTGTTCCTCCTCTTTTCTTGTTAGGTGTGAAATTACGGATAACTGTGTACCCAGGTATGTTGAATACATTAGTGATATTTTTACCAGTTCTTAAGCTAAAATATTACAAGAGAAGAAGGCATTTAAGGATTTAAGTACTGTAATACTGTGATGTCATTATTGTTTGCTTAGTGATATTGTGTTGTAATTAATGTGTTTTTAATTAACACATCGGCTGTCTTCCACCAAGGCAGGGTGGCCTGAAAAATAAAAACTTTCATCATCATTCACTCCATCACTGTCTTGCCAGAGGTGTGCTTACACTACAGTTATAAAACTCTGACATTAACACCCCTCCTTCAGAGTGCAGACACTGTGCTTCCCATCTCCAGGACTCAAGTCCAGCCTGACAGTTTCCCTGAATTCCTTCATAAATGTTACTTTGCTCACACTCCAACAGCATGTCAAGTCCTAAAAACCATTTGTCTTCATTCACTCCTATCTAACACCCTCACGCATACTTGCAAACAGTCCAAGCCCCTCGCACACAAAACCTCCTTTACCCCTCCCTTCAACCTTTCCTAGGCCGACCCCTACCCTGCCTTCCCTCCACTACAGATTTATACACTCTTGAAGTCATTCTATTTCCTTCCATCCTCTCTACATGTCCAAACCACCTCAACAACCCCTCCTCAGCCCTCTGGATAATAGTTTTGGTAATCACGCACCTCCTCCTAATTTCCAAACTACGAATTCTCTGCATTATATTCACACCACACATTGCTCTCAGACATGACATCTCCAATGCCTCCAGCCTTCTCCTTGTTGCAACATTCACCACCCATGTTTCACACCCATATAAGAGTGTTGGTATAACTATACTCTCTTACACTCCCCTCTTTGCTTCCATGGACAAAGTTCTTTGTCTCCACAGACTCCTAAGTGCACCACTCACCTTTTTCCCCCATCAATTCTATGATTCACCTCATTTTTCATAGACCCATCTGCTGACACGTCCACTCCTAAATATCTGAATACATTCACCTCCTCCATACTCTCTCCCTCCAATCTGATATCCAATCTTTCGTCACATAATTTTTTTGTTATCCTCATCACCTTATTCTTTCCTATATTCACTTTTAATTTTCTTCTTTTACATACCCTGCCAAACTCATCAACCAACCTCTGCAACTTCTCTTCAGAATCTCCCAAAAGCACAGTGTCATCAGCAAAGAGCAACTGTGACAACTCCCACTCTGTGATAGTTTTTTTTATCTTTTAACTCCACACCTCTTGCCAACACCCGAGCATTCACTTCTGTTACAACCCTATCTATGAATATATTGAACAACCATGGCGACATCACACATTCTTGTCTAAAGCCTACTTTTACTGGGAAATAATCTCTCTCTCTCTCCTACATACTCTAACCTCATTCTCACTTTCCTTGTAAAAACTCTTCACTGCTTTCAGTAACCTACCTCCTATTCCATAAATTTGCAACATCTGCCACATTGCTCCTTTATCCACCCTTTCATACGCCTTTTCAAAATGCATAAATGCCACAAAAACCTCTTTATCCTTATCTAAATACTGTTCATCTATATGTTTCACTGTAAACACTTTGTCTACCACACCCCCTACCTTTCCTAAAGCCTCCTTGTTCATCTGCTATCCTACTCTCTGTCTTACTCTTAATTCTTTCAATAATAACTCTACCATACACTTTACCAAGTATACTCAACAGACTTATTCCCTATAATTTTTGCACTCTCTTTTGTCCCCTTTGCCTTTATACAAAGGAACTATGCATGCTCTCTGCCAATTCCTATTTACCTTACCCTCTTCTATACATTTATTAAATAAAAGCACCAACCACTCCAAAACTATATCCCCACCCACTTTTAACATTTCTATCTCCTTTAATACCTTGGTGATGGACCAGGTGCTTCAGCTCCTTTGGTGCTCTTGTGATGGACCAGGTGCTTCAGCTCTTCCAGTACCCTATTTTACAGTGCCCTGATTATCAAAGCATATTCCATGGATGGAGTAGGTGGGTTGGGTAGGAGTTTTTGTTTGTGGGATTAGTTTTGGGTTTAGGGGGACCTGCCTAGAGTGGACCAGTTGGCTTGCTGAAGTGTTCCTTATTTATGTGTTTTTTTGAGTGAGAGGTGTTGGATTTGAGCGGGACTTGCACAGTTGTTGGGGGTGTGTTGTCGGATTGTTCCTTGGATGGGGATGGGTTGGACAAATATTTTTGTTATTGGGGTTGTTTTGACATGGACCTGCAAGTATGGGCCAGTAGGCCTGTTGCAGTGTTCCTCCTTTCTTATGTTCTTATCTTTATCCCATCAATCCCTGCTGCCTTACCCCCTTTCATTCTACCACTACCTCACGAACTTTCCCCACACTCACAACTGGCTCTTCCTCACTCCTACAAGATGTTATTCCTCCTTGCCTATACACAAAATCACAGCTTCTCTATCTTCATCAGCATTTAACAATTCCTCAAAATATTCCCTCCATCTTCCGATACCTCTAACTCTCCATTTAATATTTGTAATTAAATATGCTCAGAAAATTACCTTTATTAAGAACACTTTTAGCATTGGCATTAATCAGTAAGCTGCTGGTTGCTGTATATTGCTTAAAATGTAAAGTTGGAAATAAATGGTATAAAATACCGACACAATGGAAAAATAAACACATAAGCAGTATAATGTGATCCTTTATTGACAACGTTTCGCCCACGCAGTGCTTTATCAGTCACGAACAGATCTACCTGGAAAATGAGTAACATGAATATATATAGGGTATAGTCAGGTGGAGAATGCTGGGTCAGGTGGAGAAAGCTGCATGTGACAATTTTAAAAGTAGTGTGATAGTTAAAAACATTGTGTGACTTAAAGGACCTGCAGTGTTCCATTCTTGAGTTCTAGGTGGGATAGCGTTGAAGAAGTTTCTTGGCAATAGGTTCAGCTATGTTGTAGAAGCCGTTGTTCTGGTTGAAGTTGTTGGATATACAGATAAGTGATGATTCCAGGATTCTTCGGTATTGCGTGTTGTCTTCTCTGGCGATGATTCTTGCGTTTCTGTAGTTGATTAAATGGTTGTGTAAATTTCGGTGTTGAAA
>WNWK01025148.1:0-28859 GCA_009830355.1 Cherax destructor
CCCCTTTTTACCCCAAAAATTGACAAAGGCGTTTCGAAATCAACATCCAACCCAAAACGGGCATTTTGGGGGACCAAAATTTTTGTAGTACCGTGAAAATCTCAAGCCGTACCTCAAACCCCCATTTGGCGAAATCCTTTTCCCCCTGATACGTGTCAACCACTCCCCCCTTAATGCGCTGGCCACTAAAAACCTAAAATCCTCGACGAACCGTTGAGAATCCCCCTAAATAATTCTTCAATGGATATAAAAAAAAAAGAATCCCTAAAAAAAAAGGGGAGGAGAACATCTGCGTTGCTTGGGTAAATCGCGCCCCCAACACTTCAATACAGACAGTATTGCCCCCTCGTCTAAAACCTCCACCATGTTAGGAAAACTACCAGTTCAAAACCCCCGCTGGGGCCAAAAACAAGCCCCCCCACTCCGCAAGGCTGGGCAGCGAATGACAATAACTGGTGGCATACCATGTAGTTGTACGTATAACTTTTGGTTATATGTTTAGAATATTGGAAAAAATTCTTTTTTTTGTTTTTTAAAAATTCACTGTGTAATGGATTTTCCCTTTTTTTGGGGTATTCAGTTTTAGTGTTCATGTTTTAATTTTAAGTTGGATAAGATAATTGTCATTGTTTTTGCCTTGTTTTTTTAAAAAATTTTTGTTTTCAAAAAGGGGGACGGTGTTGTTATAACTTATTTTATCATACAATTGGTGATTGAGGGACTGTCATTGTTGGGTTTTTTTTCAAATTGTTTTATATGTATTTCTTGAATTTTTTTTTTGAATATTCTTGGTTTAAAAGGGGGAAAAAATTAAATTTAAGTTTTGTATTCGGGGTAATATTTTTAAAGCCCAATATGGGGACTAAAAAACATGTGTGCCTCTTGTGTGTTATGGTGAAAAAATTTTGGGGGAAGGTATCGTTTAAAGTATCTTAATTTATGATTTACTTTTTTGGGAAAAATAAATTGGGGTTATTGTGTTATGCCCCTTGAACATTTGGGGAAGTCATGTAGGTTTATATTTTTTTTTTATATATGTGACTTTTTTTTGTATCTAAATGAAACTTACCTTTTTTTACCTTCGGGCAGTTCTGTTCATCACGTAATACCTTTAAAAGGGGGTTAAAATTGTTTATGTTTAATATAGTGTTAAATGTATGAAGTCTTAAGTTTTTTTTAATTTTTTTTTTTTTTTTTTTTTTATATTTTTTTAAAAAACAGAAATTATAAAAAAAAAAAACAAAATGATACTTTGTTAAAACCCCGGTTATAAAAAAAATACAACCATAACCTTTTTATACAAACCCCCTAACCCCCTTTTTTTTTGGGGCCCAGTAACCCCAGACTTCAAAAGAGACCAAGGTACACCAAAGCTAATAATCAAAAATTAACTTGATAAATATTAATAAATTTTTATACATTCCCCCCCCTTAATACCATCTAAAAAAAGGAATTCCCATAATAACATGTACCCATTCCTCATGACAGCCACACTGACTGATGAAAATCCTTTGTTTCAAAGCCAACCCACCCTTGAAACTCCAACCACACATTTCCTTATCCCCTCTATACATAATTTTTTGTTTTATTAATTTAACTTTTTTTTCCCCAGCTTTAACGTTATCTCCTGAAAACACTATTACAAAAGAACCTATAAAACCCCCCCAAAGGGGGAATAATAGATAATACAAATATATTTACACATTCCTAACAATCAAGTGGTCAAAAAAAAAAATTGTACAAACCCCATATTATTTGGAAAAAATTCTTAAACAAATTAGTTAAAAAAAATAATACGTACAAAGCACGATTATTCCCTTTCCTTATTCCCGACTAACTGTACGTATTATGCAAAATTTCAAATCCTGCCGGACATTTATCATCCTATATACAGATCAATCATCAATAACTATATAATTACATAAAAATTTTCAACATCACACCAAAACAAAGAACAGCACACAATCTAAAAAAAAATGATACCCATATCAATGCAACGTTTGTTACACCCCTCCTTTCTTCCTTACACGAAAAATGGGGGTTTTCCCAAATTCCCCCCGGGGACAATACAACATAATTTTTTTTCAACCTACTTGCAACCATTTGACAAAAAAATTAATATAAAAGAAAACAAACCTCCCCCCTGTCAAGTGAAGGCTTACATCTCAAAAGGGCGCATTACAAATATCATATAAATCATTTGAAGTCATAGTTCTACTACAAAAATTGAACATCAAACCCCCATCCAAATTTTTATTAACAAGGCTCAGCTATACTCCAAAAAAAACCCCCGGTTTTGTACCGAAACAATTACCACAATTGCACTCCGTTATAATTATGAATATAATCCCCCCCAAGACCACAGTTTACAGTCTATCCAAAAAAGAAACAATTAATATGGTCAGTGACCTTCATGTTATTGCTAACACAAATAACCAACCTTGCAACATGCTACCCATGTGTTACAAACATATACCCATCACTCTTGACATATATAAGATTCAATACATAATTTTTTTTTTTTTTTTTAAACACCCCAATGGGGAGGACTCCCCAAAAACCGAAACCAAAACCAACCCCACCCGATACACAAAAACCCCCCTTCCCCCCACACCTCCCCACCAACCTCACTCACACCTCATACGCCCTGAAACTAAACCCTCCCCCCCCACCTCCCCCACCCCTCATACTGCAACCCCCCCACTTTAAAAAAAAAACTCCTCCCCAAAAACCTTTTCCCCCAAAACCCCCCCAAAAACCCCTTATACTTGGAACAAGCCCTAAACACCCCCCCCCACCCCTCCCTTTTTTTTGTAAACCCCCTTTTTTTTTACCAAAAATTTAACCCCCAAAAACCCGCCATAAACCCCCCTTTCCCCGTTTTTTTTCAAAATCCCCCCCAAAACGGGGTTAAAACCTGCTATCGGGCCCCCCCACCCCCATGAAAAAACACAACTCTAACATTAACCCAAAAAACTTTTGCACTTCCCCCCACACATAAAACCCCAAAAAAGTGCCTTTAACACTAAAACCTCCCCCAATCAATCCCATAAACCCCCCCAACCCCAAAACCCCATGCGCCCCCCCCCTCAAAAAAATATACCCCCGGGATTTCCCCCTTCACCACACCTATCACAAGACCCACCCCCGTGACCCCATCTCAAAAACTGAGCTTTCGCCCCAATATCCCATTTAAGAATCTGTAACTTTTTTTCTCCCCACCCTAGGCCTCACCTTCCCTTTTTTTAAACCCAAACCCCCAAAAACTCTTTAATTATCCCGGATACACCTCAACCCCCTTTTTCTATCTTTTCCCTCACCCCTTGCCCTATCTAATCTGCTTACTCTCACACTACCCGGATCCCTCAACACAAGTAGTCCCCAAAACACCGCCTCACACTCCCTAAGCTCCCTCCCCCCCCCCTTTCCCCCAACCCCCACACATTACTCCCCCCCTTCTACCCCTCAGCCCCCCCTTCATCATAAATTCCTGCTTTACAAACACACTTTTCAACCTTCTCCCCCAACGGAATCAAACCCATCCCTCCATTTTTAACACTTGTCTCCACCACCTTTTACAAAACCAATGCCTTCCTTCCCCCCCAAAAAAACCCAAAAGCACTCCCTTTTGTAGCCTTTTCATCAGCATCTAATAATGGATAAACCGCCACTCTAAAAACAATTTACAAAAATTAAAACATTAATGACCACCATCCTTTAAAACAGCGTTATGCCCCAACTCCCCCCCCCTCATTGGTTTAAAGGGGGAATCCACCACTTCCCCCAGTTCCTCTCTCTTGCTACCCTGCCATCACTACAAAACACTATCCCCCAGTTTTTTAAAAACTTCTAAAATTCCCAACCCCCCCCTTAAACCCAAGTTCCCCCCCCTCCAACCCCCCACCTCTAATAGGTGTGATTTATTTCCCCATTAACCCTCTTTTTCCGTTGCCTGCCCAAAAACTCCAAACCTCTAACCCATCTCAAACTCTCCTCTGTCTTTATTAACAACGTAGTGTCATCTACATAACCTACTATCCCTGCCCTATCCTCCCTATGCCCCCCTTTCCCTTTCCCCCCATCTCTACCTAAAAAAGGGGGTTTTTGGAAAAAAAGCAAAAAGGATTGCCCCGAGGACACCCCCCGTCCCCAGCCCCCTTCCCCCTGTTCACCGCCCACCCCCCCCTCCCATTTATTTTATCCTCATCAACGCCTCTCCATATAAAGTTCTTACCCATCCTACAATTTCTTCTCCAAACCTAGCCTTCTAAGATATCTAACAGCACCCTCTATTCACCCTGTTAACCATTCTGCCAATCCAGCCCCAACACTCCCCTTGATTTACTTCAAAAAACTCTTTTATTCTACTGTGACCGTTCTTAAAACTTCTCCCTGGGTATCCCAAATTGTCCCTCGTGCAACATATTCCCTAAACCTCTTTTGATTCTATTAGCCAAAATCTTTGCAAATATCTTATAGTCATTACACATGAGCGCAATATTCCATAGTCTTTAAACCCCTTTGGTGTTTACATTTGGGCACTAACACTACAACTCCTGTCCTAACTGACTTCTCCTTACTCCTGTCTCCTCATGTCATTGAAGACCCTAACTAACACCCCTCTCCCGCACCTGCCAGTATTGCATTATACTTCCCCCGTAATCCATCCTTCCTGGATTTTCCAACCCTAACCCTTTTACCCCCCCAAACTTCTTCTTCCGTTATGTCACCCTCTTTGCCTTTCTATCATCCTCATTTAAACCCCTTTATTAATACCCCTAATAATTGGAAAAGCCCTCTCATCCTTTCCCTTCTGCAAACTTCCTCCAAACCCACTCCGCATAACCAGTCATCCCCTCTTGGTTTGCAACACTCTTCCCACCTCATACCCCCATCTCCTCTTCCACCTCTACAGATGTCAGCAACATACCCTGTCTACGCTTCTGAAATTGCCCTCAACACCACGCGGCCTTATCTCCCTAACACCTCCTCCATCCCACTTGTACCGTAAACGTGAAACCTCATCTGAATGTTTTCAGGGGCCCTTCTTACTCCTCCCTCTCTCCATGCCTTCCCCTGCTTTCCCCACCATAACTATCCCTCAATAAACCCTCCCAAATACCTCTGATAACCATACTATCCCAGCATCCTCCCTTCCCCACCTTCTCAAAGTTCCTTTATCCCCTTCTTCCCACCTCTTCCACCACCTCGCCCATTCCCACACCCCTTCCCCCCTCCACCCCGACCCCCCGCCATCCCCCAAAATCCCATCCCCTCTACCCTATTAAAACTACCTTAAGTTTCCAATAACTCGGATACCCTCCGCCCCCTCCCAAACCCGCTTGCATCAACACACCCCTTGTGATCTGAAAAACCTACATCCCATTCCACTTTCTCCACCCCACCGCTCTCGAAACCTTCCATCCCACTGCCCATATTCCCCTAAAAAATGAATTCTACAGGCCCCGCCATGTCCTCCCCCCGCATCGACAACCCCCACCGCATCCAAAACTTCCCGTAAGTCCTCAAAACACTGCCTGTTCCTCGGCTCCCCGTCCCTTACCCTAATAAACGCTGTTCCAGTCTCCCAATTATGACCACCTGCGGCAGACCCTGAAAGCATAAATTAATTCATCCCCCACAATTGTTCCTTGACCCTATTATTTGAAATCGCCGGCATATACACTCCAAAAAACTAACCTGGACCTCCCCCATTGACCATCAGCCCTCACCACTCTCCCCCTCCTCCCTCTTCCATGGTAACCCAAAAAAAGGGGCCCGTGGGCCCAAACCCACAACCACACCCCCTTGAACAACTCAGAACCTCCCACAAAACACTGATATCCTTTCAACTTTAAATCCACCCACACCTATAATTGTGCTCTTGAAAAAACACTACATCTACCCTTTCCTAATCAATGTCACTTCTACCCACTTTCGCTTGGCCTCATTTTTAAGGCCATTCAGTTATACTTAAACACCGGAAGGTAGCGGTTGGGTTTCCCTTTTGGTTTCGGTTGTTTTTCTCTCAAAGTTATACCTGTGACCCCTCCTCCCACCCTTCCTGTCACCTCCCATCCCCCTTTACCCTTATCACCCCCACTACCTCTAGCTCTTGTCTGTTGTCCAACTACAACTCAGACCAAATTTTACCAGGTCTCTGTGCTGGTGTGAGGACATCATTACCAGCCTCCTCACCAGTTCTCTTCCTAGATTCTCCCTTGTTCTCTGGTCCTCTTTACCTGCTCATTGTGCACCTCCACCTCCACCTGTATGACATCTAACACAGCTTTACCACACCCTCTCCTGCTGCCTCACCTCCACCCACCTGTTCCTGGTTCTGCTCCAGAACCCAACCACACCTCACTGGTTGACCCTCCAATGTCAGCTCTTCTGCCTTCAAGAATCTCATTGAGATCCCTCAAAATCTCAGCCTCCTGACCAGTTATACCTTCCTCTTCCGTGTCTGGCCCAGTCTTTTCCCCTTCTGACACCTCCTCCTCCATGCTCCTCCCACTCATCCTTTGTTCCTCCCATGCTCCATGATGTCTTCTCTTCTCCCTGCATCGCTGCACACTCCATGCCCTCCTTCTGTTCCATCCTTTGTTACATTCCTTACTTCGTTTCTCTGTCCTGCTCTGCTCCCTCTCACGCCAATCCTCTCTCCTTTGGCTACACTCCAGCCAAGTGACCCGGCTTTCCACACAGTCGACATGTCCTCACCTGCCCTGGGTATGTGACGTACACCTGTGTGCGAAAATTCTCCATAAGTACATAAGAGAATAGGTTTCCTCAAGGAAATTTTGATGGAGTATGTTCCTCTAAAGCGCCAGCATATAGCCCCTGCGCCCAGCGTCCTATGTTTACAGCATGTATTTATGCCAACTCTTAAATACATCTTTAATATCCTGTTGTCCAGATTCAAAGGGCACATTATGCACCTTAATCCACAAAAGTGCTTGAAACATCTTTCAAACTACTCTAGGCCTTGATGTACCACCTTTTTCTCCTGGTATGCATCCGACTGTTGATAAAGCTGCAGTGCAAGCTAATTTGATGAAGATCCTCCTTGATCCGTTTAATGATATGCCATAAATCTCCTCATGCGATAATCCAAAAGTGTCTCGTATTATTGCAGGCAGTAGAACCTCTGCATTAGACGATATATGGCCCCTGGACCAAGTCAACACAGACCGTGTTCACTCCTCCTGTAACCGACGTCCATCGTTTGAAAATGACGTTGCCTCCAGCTGCCACCAGGGAGCACCACCAGCACACCCGCACACAAAAAAAAAAAAAAAAAAAAAAAACCCCCCCCCCCCCCCCCGAGGTACGGCCGCCGTACAGTAGGAGCTGCCAGAAGGACCGGTTTTTATCTCCAACACGCAAGTTAACTTTCGTACCATACTGATCATTATTACTCTGTTTAATCATCTTCCAGTGGTCTGTCTCCGTAACCCAAACAACCCCTACAGGATTCATTAAATAAGTGACACTGGATTTCGTCAGATCCAAGAAATAAGGGAACCATTGACAGGATTCAAAACTGGTATCCTTGTCCGGATTCAATAAGCGGCCGGAGTTTTAGGGGACCTTATCAAACTCCCAAACAATAACAATAAATAACTTTTATGAGGTAAGATTGTCCAAACACTTACACATGCAAATAAAATAGATACGATACAAATGATGATCACCACTTCAGGAAGCTATTAGTAGAATATACAGTAAAGCAACCAACAAAATCAATCATGAAACCCTGTGTAGTATGCAAACAAACAAGCAAACGTTCCTCTCAATGGATTACATGCAACTTTGTGGTAAATGCTGCCACGCCCCTTGTGTAGACATTCAAGACTCTACTACACGAGATATTAAACAAGGTAAGTATTTTTGGGTATGTCCAAATGAGACCGAACTGTGGAATAAAATCACATTGATATTAAAAGATGACAACACCAAATCGGACTTCATAAAAAAATGACAGCTTTTATAACAGTTGGGAAAGTAAAAAATCAGGGCCAGATGGTGCTACCCCCTGGTACAGATGTTGAAATGGTAGCCAGTAAATTTAAGAATGGAGAAATAAATGATGGTGACCTGAAGAGGGACAGTAGCTCTAGTGAAATAAATGATGGGGAAACAGGTGTAGATAAGGACACACACTAAACAGTGTTACAAACTAGCAATAACATGGAGATAGTAAACAAGGGGATGCCCAGGAAATACTGAAGATAAATTACCGGAAACAGTTGAAGGCTCCATTGTTAGCACTAGTAACGAAGACAGACACGAGACAGAAACACACCCACCAATGGGGAACACAGTCACAAAAACAGGGCAAACGGAAACCAGGCCTATGTGAATATTATGCACTTGGTATCTGCAGGCATGGAAAATCTGGGAAATCAGATGGGACATGCAATTATGATCACCCCAGAAAATGCCTTTTCCAAAGAAAACAGGCAAATGCAACCTCCCGTCCTGTAAGTTTTTCCACCCTGAAATGTGCCACATCATTCAGGAAAGACAGTGCTATAACTTATATTGCCAGGCATACCACCAAAGGGGCAGGGACACAGAACATCCAGACCATGGCAAAATCAGGTACCACAGCCCTCCGGGGGAGAGGTTTTTAGTGCCAGGAAGGAAAAAAACTGGCAGGAAAACGAAATTTTACACCACCGTATTTTTGGAGTGGAACACAGTCAGTGGCCTCCCCTCCATTTCAACAGATATTAGAGCCAGGGACCCTCCCCCCCAACCACCAATCCAACCCATTCATCTTTGCTAATATACAGGGTTTAAAGCCAGCAACAAACAACAAGCCACAGTGCTGTTTTTCCCTTTGTCCCCGAATCTTTTGACAGTTCCCCCGTTGAAAGGAAAAACTAAACAGACAAAAACCCAAAATCTTTAAATGGGCTGCAAAAAACAATATGAAGTTCAATGATGAAAATTTAAATTACTCAGATACGGAAAACGTGAAAGTAAAATCTCATCGGATACAAAACTAATTCCAACCACACAATAAGGAAAAATAATGTCAAAGACCTGGGAGTGATCATGTCAGGGGATCTCACCTTCAAGGACCATAACAAAGTAGCAATTGCATCTGCTCGAAAAATGACGGATGGATAATGAGAACCTTCAAAACCAGGGATGCCAAGCCCATGTTGACACTTACAGATCGTTTGTTCTATCTAGGCTAGGAATATTGCTGCACACTAACGGCACCTTTCAAGGCTGGGGAAATTGCTGACCTTGAAAATGTGCAGAACCTACCGCACGCATAAGTGCGATAAACCACCTCAACTACTGGGGGCGCAGAGTTCCTACCCTGTACTCTCTAGAACGCAGGCGGGGGAGATACATTATTATATAAAATGGAAAATTTCAGGGGCTTAGTACCAAACTTGCACAAAAATCACTCCCTCAAAGCAAAAAAGCTCGGCGGCGATGTAACATCCCCCAATGAAGAGCAGGTGCCACTAACACGTTGAGGGGCAACACAATAAGTGTCCAGGGGGCCCCAAAATTGTTCAACTGCCTCCCAGCCATCGGGATTACCACAAGCCCCTGGCTGTCTTCAAGCAGGCACTGGACAGGCACCCCAAGTGGTACCTCAGCCGGGTGGGTTCCTTGGACTGCTCGGCCAGCGGAACAGCCCGGGTTTATCAGGCTCTGGTCCAACAGGGGGCCTGGTCACGGCCGGGCCCGGGGGGGGTTGACCCTGGAATTCTCCAGGTAGACTCCCGGTAGCAAAGTGGCAACACTCACATCACACACTGTCCATCGTTTGATCGCCGGTCAGGTGGAAACACTGGGCATGTTTCCTTACACCTGCTGTCCTCATTCACCTCACAAGCAAGCAGAATCAGTAAGTTTATTCAGGTATACACAAATACAGTTATATAGATTATCATACATAGCAGCATATGTGTAGAAAACCTCCAGGATAACCCAAAAAGTCAGATTAAGTGACTTATTTCCATTGGGGTCCTTTAATATCTTTTATTATACTATAAAGTAGATAATATCTTATTATTATACTATAAAGGAGATATATAAGGAATAAGATCAACTGAGTTATTTACATTTACGTGTGTGTTAGCTAAAAAAAAAAAAATCATTCTCCTCCCTTTCTGTCGCTACATTCATTAGGAACCTTGGTTCTCTTCTTGAACTGGTTCATGCTATGACTGGCTTTGACATGTGCAGGCAGTCTGTTCCATTCCTTTATTGCTGTACAATAAAGGTGTTTGAAGCCTGGCTACTGACTGTGGTACTACAAGAGTTGTGCTGTCTCCCCCTAGTACTATGACTGCTTTGGTTCCCAGCCTTGACAAAATTGGCAGCAAGATATTCTGGACACTGTTTGTGAGCAATTTTATAAACTTGATTTAACTTCAGTTGTTTTACACTGTCTTCAATATTCAGCATATCCAATTGTTGTAATTCATCCTGGCCTACATGTTCTCTTGGTCCCAGGTCCAGGATGAATCTTACCATTTTGTTCTGGGTGATTTGCAGTTTATCTTTCAGTTTTTTTGTCAAGGCAGAGTATCATGAAGAGCAAGCGTAGTCCATATAACATTGTATAAGGGCTAGACATAGGGTCCTGCGAGCCTTGGTAGGTAGACACTGTGCTTGTCTGTAGAGGAACTTCAGTCTGGCATTCACTTTTTTTACTACACTGTTCCCTATCAGTTCTCCTGACATGCATGGGTTAAACAAGATTCAAATTAAAATTCAAATTTTTATTTCTTTGCAAGTTTACAATGTGATTGACATTTTGTAGGGAGTCCTATTTATTACTTTTGCCCCTTCACTCCCTTTTCTCTCTTTTGCCACTAAACTACTCTCCCTACTTTCTACCACCACTATTTCTTCTTCTACTTACTACCACCTACTTCCTCTCTCTCGTTCCTGTCCCTTTTCCTGCCCACTAGTTGATGGTGTTTACGTTTCGTCTTTTCAATGTTAGCAAACTGCATAATGTGTCTTATTCACATGTTGGAAGATTTTACGACTGAAATTCATTGCAGATAGGGTTTTCCAGGTCTGTTTCATATCACCTTTTATGGTCTGGAGTCTGTTCTCATAATACAATTTGTTGGACCTTCTGATTAGCTGTAATACTTTGTACATAGATAGTTTACAGTGTGTAATTACAATAATGATTTGCAGTGCAAAGAGAGCCACTATCATACCTTGGCATTACGGGCAAACTAAATTTAATGATTTTCCACTGTATTACATATAGAGTTAAGGTTATCATTCCTATCTACTAGACTGTCATTATCACCGCCAGACACCTTAGAGTTAGTCGACTGGTGTGGTAGCATCCTGGGGAAAAGATTGAAGGACCCAATGGAAGAAGAGAGACAGTCCTCGATAACGCACTGACTTTCTTGGGTTATCCTAAGTTATCTGGGGTTAAAAATTTGAATACAAATCTTATCTTCTATTGGGGTTCTTGTAATATCTTATTATGCTCTGTTCTGTTTCCTTACACCTGCTGCCACTATTCACCTAGCAGGAAACAGGTACCTGCTTGTTACCTGATTCTCGTAAGGTTGTATCCTGAGGAAGAATATAGCAGTAAACAGGTACCTGCTTGTTATCTGACTCTCGTAAGGTTGTATCCTGAGGAAGAATATAGCAGTAAACAGGTACCTGCTTGTTACCTGACTCTTGTAAGGTTGAATCCTGAGGAAGAATAAAGTTCACCAACAAAAATAAGCCATTACAATGAGTGTGTCTTTGCTGGGTTTCTAACCCACCAGGTTATCCTGGGTTACTAAAACTCTGGGTTATCCTAGGTTACTAACACTCTGGGTTATTCTGAGTACTATCACACTGGGTTATCCTGGGTTACTAACACTCTGGGTTATCCTGGGTTACTATCACTCTGGGTTATCCTGGGTTACTAACACCTGGGTTATCCTGGGTTACTATCACTCTGGGTTATCCTGGGTTACTAACACTGGGTTATCCTGGTTACTATCACTCTAGGTTATCCTGGGTTACTATCACTCTGGGTTATCCTGGGTTACTATCACTCTGGGTTATCCTGGGTTACTAACATTCCACATTATCCTGGAGTTACTAACACTGGGTTATAATACTACTAATAATAATAGTTTATTGTGACATGCTACAAAGGCGTACAGTGGGTTATATGAATGGGGTGATACATAAAAGCCTAATATGCAGAGCATTGTGGCCAAACTTAAAATTAACTACACTAAATGGTAAAATATAGTAAACAATTTACAATATAAGTATAGTTGAGTATTTAATTAAGCTATGAAATTTGAACATAATTTGAACATAACAATTTTAAGCATTGCAGTTTATAATATATCAACATAATAATTTATTATTTGTAGTAATGCAATTTATTAAATCAGATCAAACAATGATCATTATTTGTGTTGCAATAACAGTTTATATGGTCATTAAATGAGTTACAAGGAGTACAGGTACATGAGAATGTATTCTTTATTTGGAATGCTGTAAAACAAAGTTAGATTAGGTTGCATTATTATAACTGGTTTATACATTTATGAGATATGTTTCAACATTTGCATTAGATTAGTTGAGAAATTATTGCTTCTGAGCAATTATGTGGTTTGAGGCTAATGGAAGTGATTTATTACCTTGTGTATTTAGTTGGGTGAGTAGTGGTTTTTCAGCAGAGTTTGAATTGATAGAGACAGGGTTCATCATAGGTGACCGTTTTGGTCTTAGCATTGTGTTTTTGAATGATAACATGAAGAATGATCGATAAAATAATAATAATATATATTTAGATGATACAATGTTGAATACATAGTTAGGTATAATGAGGGGGCAACTAAGATTAATTAACAGTAGAATATATGAAAAATTATGGTTAATAATTTTAATATAATTGTGTATGTTGTAAAATTTGAATATGTTGAACATAATAATTATTATCTGAGCAATGCAATTAATTGAATGAGATCAAACAAATTTAAACAAAGTTGTATTGGTCTGTATTTATATGGTCATTATATGTTACACAGAGCCAAGGAGTGATTATTTTTTTGAATGTTATAGAAAACTTAGCCAGTATTTATAACAGGTTTACATTTTAAATACCATTCGCGTAGCAAATTTGCACTAGGAGAAGGTGGCTTAAGAGCTTCTTTGGGAATACGTCCCATGCTATTTGAGTTTTGAAATGTTAGATGGACAGCGGGAACACGAGGATGATCTGTGTCTGTGTTATTGCCAGCTCAGTGGTGTTGAGTGGGGGTTAATGCCATGAAGAGTCCCTATGTATGTATAGGCACAGAGTATGGATGTCTTGTACAGAGTAGTTTAGATTTTGAATATTGGTGGAGATGAGCCTGGAGGTGAATTTGTTTTTAATTGCAGCTCTTTGCTGTGTTATTAATGCCTGAGATGAGTTATTGATGTTGAGCCCATGGCAGATCTCCATAGGGTGAGGCGAGTGAGGGAGCTGGTTGTGGTAGGCACGCATCTGGATACATCCAGTCTGAGTTTCTTGAAATTTGTTTGGCGCTGAAGTCATCGTCAAGATGATTCCTGATTTCTCAGTGTTTTGGGGACCCATTTACACTATGTTATTGGCCATTCTTGAGTTTGTTTCAAACCGAATGAAATAGTTTACAATATGAGAATAAGTTTAGTATCATCCAGGGTTTTTCTGCACCAGCTTTACAGTGCGGGCTTGCTGGGATGAGAAAATGTAGAAGGTGTCATTTTAAACAGTATGGGTTTGAGTGGAGATGCATTTGTAGGTCGCAATGGAGAAAGAGTAGTGGGCCGAACATTTGTGGACCCTGTATACTTGTATGTACATATATTGCTTTCTGTTGTAAGGTATGATTTTTAGTGTTGAGGAGTGCTTATAATATGTTAGGTGACATGGTCAACTGTTCAAAAGCTTACGAATCAAGAAGATTCATGGGATTTCTTTTTTCGAGAGCGGTGCATTTCAGCATGTGTATAAGCATCATCTGTATTTTTATTAGGCTGAACCATTGACAGTGGTTGAGCACGTTGTTGGAGATGAGGGGAATATCGTCATGAAATAATTTAAAGATTTTTGGAGAGAAGGGTAAGTTAGAAGGGTAGTTAGATTCCTTATGTATGGGAAAACCCCGCGGGGGTTTTTCCCATACATAAAGGAGGAGATCAAACAGACCTGAACACCTATAGGCTGATATCTAACTTACCCCTTCTCTCCAAAATCTTTGAAAAATTATTTCATAGACAGATATATTCCTACCTCATCTCCAACAACGTACTCAACCACTGTCAATTTGGATTCAGGCCTAATAAAAATACAAATGATGCTATTATACACATGCTAGAAATAATTTACACCGCTCGAGAAAAAGAAATCCCAGTGGAATCTTCATTGATTTACGTAAAGCTTTTGATACAGTTGACCATGATCTGTTACACCTAAAATTATCACACTATGGTATAAGAGGGCACTCCCTCAACTACCTAAAATCATACCTTAGCAACAGAAGCCAATATGTGTACACATGCAAAGTATTACAGTAGGTGTCCCACAGGGAAGTGTTCTTGGCCCACTACTCTTTCTCATTTACATTAACGACCTACCAAATGCATCTCAACTACTCAAACCCATACTGTTTGCAGATGACACTACATACATTTTCTCTCATCCAAGCCCAGACATACTAGCCAACACTGTAAATGCTGAATTGCAGAAAATATCTACCTGGATGATGACTAACAAACTTATTCTCAATATTGATAAAACCTATTTCATTCAGTTTGGAAACAGAGCTACAAATGTAACACGTAACATAGTGATAAATGGGTCCCCTATCACAAAACTCACTGAGGGAAAATTCTTAGAACTCATCTTGACAGTGGCCTAAACTTTCAGACGCATATACAACAAATTTCCAAGAAAGTCTCCAAGACTGTGGGAATAATATCCAAGATACGGTACTATGTTCCACAACCAGCTCTCCTTACCCTATATCACTCACTCATTTACCCCTACCTCACCTATGGAATCTGCACATGGGGCTCAACATCAATAACTCATCTCAGACCATTAATAACACAACAAAAAGGGTGCAGTTAGAATGATAACAAATTCACACTCCAGACAACATACTCCACCAATATTCAAAATCTAAACTTACTCACAATACAAGACATCCATACTTTTTACTGTGCCTATTACATACATAGAACACTCTATGCAAATATTAACCCACCACTCAAACTTCTACTTACCAACTTTAACAGGACACATGACCATAACACAAGACACAGATCACTCCTCGATGTTCCCCGTGTCCATCTAACACTATGCAAAAACTCAATGCATATAAAAAGGGCCCAAAATTTGGAATTCGTTACCCGTGATTCCCAAAGAAACCCTGCCTGTACCTCAATTCAAAACGATGCTAAAATACCACCTTCTCACCCAAACCTAAGTGCACAATATTTAGCATTACCAATGAAGTTGATTAATCACTTAAATGTAAAAACCTGTTATAAATAATGCATACTGAGCTAAGTGTTTATAACATTAACAAATAAAATAATTCACTCACTTGAACTCTGTGTAACTTATATAAGACCATATAAATTGTAATTGCAATACAACTAATTGTTTAAATTTGTTTGATTCATTCAATTAATTGCATTGCTGCAATTAATAAATTATTATGTTCAACTTATATTCAAATTTTACAACTTATACACAATTATACTTATTTTATAAATTATTAACCATAATTATCATATATTCTACTGTTAATTAATCTTAAGATTGCCCACCTCATTTATACCTAACTATGTAGTTCAACATTGTATCATGTCTAAAATATATTATTATTATTTTTATTACAGATCATTCTTCGATGTTCCCGCGTCCACCTCACACTATGCAAAACACAATGCACATTAAAGGACCAAAATTTGGAATTCATTACCTATGATTACTGAAAGAAACCCTGTCTGTACATCAATTCAAAACTCTGCTGAAAACCACCTACTCACCCAAAACTAAATACACAAAGGTAATAAATAACTTTCCATTAGCCTCAAAACCCCCTTACATAATTGCTCAAAGAACAATAATTTTCAAACTTAATCTAATGCAAATGTTGAAACTTATATCTCATAAATGTATAAACCAGTTATAATTAATGCAACCTAATCTAACTTTGTTTTTACAGCATTACCAAATAAAGTAATACATTCTCATGTACCCTTGTACTCCTTGTAACTCATTTAATGACCATATAAACTGTTATTGCAACACAAATAATTGATCTGATTTGTTTGATCTGATTTAATAAATTGCATTACTACAAATAATAAATTATTATGTTGATATATTATAAAACTGCAATGCTTAAAAATTGTTATGTTCAAATTATGTTCAAATTTCATAGCTTAATTAAATACTCAACTATACTTATATTGTAAATTGTTTACTATATTTTTTACCATTTAGTTGTAAGTTAATTTTAAGTTTGGCCACAATGCTCTGCATATTAGGGGCTTTTGGTATGTACACCCCATTAATAATAATAATAATAATAATAATAATAATTTTTATTTCAATGCATGTTACAAGTGTACAATGTTATTGGTAGTTACAAATATAATACAAATATAAAACTGTAATGCAAGGAGAGCCACTGGCATGCCATGGCATTAGGGGCAGTTTATTCTAGAGACTTATTCACTAAGTACTTAATGCTAAAGAAATTGATTGAGTTTATTCTAGTTCTATATTATTTAAATTATTAAATGGTTATACATACTATTTAAAGACAATACAAGAGAAATTGGTTGAGTTTAATCTAGTTGTAGAATTTATTTCAAATTACAGTATGTTGATGCTATACTAGTATAATAACAATACTAGAAATAGTTTTTAGAGTTTCATCTAGGTATATATTTTATTTCGAATTAAGAAAATGATGATACTATAAGATTTTAAATGACAATATGATGATATGAGATTGCAACAAGTGTTAAGGAGGATGAACATATCAAAATGAGATCTTCTTAAGTAAAATAATATTGGGTTTGGAAGTTTGTTACAGTATGAGTATTTAGTATAGGGTGAGTAGGTGACTTTTGAGAAGAGTCTTGAATTGATTTTCCGACAAGGTTAACTTGATATTTACTGGTAATGAATTCCAGATTTTGGGGCCCTTTATGTGCATAGAATTTTTACATTGGTTAGTATGGACTCGGGTTTGTCAAATAGTGATCTGTGTCTTGTGTCATGTTCGTGGGACCTATTAAAGTTGTTGAGGAGAATTCTGAGCGCAGGGTTAATATTAGCATGTAGAGTTTTATGTATGTAGAAGGCACATGAATAGGTATGAATATTTTTTATGGTGAGTAGTTTTAAGGTTCTGAATATAGGTGGAGTATGCTGTCTAGAGTGGGAATTTGTTATCATCCTGACTGCAGCCTTTTGCTGGGTTATGAGTGGTCTAAGGTGATTTAATGTTGTTGAGCCCCATGCACAGATTCCATAGGTGAGATAAGGGTAGATAAGAGAATGATATAGTGCAATGAGAGCTGGTTGAGGCACATAATAGCGTATCTTAGATAATATACCTACTGTCCTTGAGATTTTCTTGGAAATTTGTTGTATGTGTGTTTGGAATTTAAGGCTACTGTCAAGGTGGATTCCTAGGAATTTTCCTCTGTGAGCCTTGTGATGGGTGAACCATTTAGCGTTATGTTAAGTGGAACATTTGTAGCTTTGTTTCCAAACTGAATGTAGTAGGTCTTGTCCGTATTGAGAGTAAGCTTATTTGTCATCATCCATGTTGATATTTTCTGTAATTCGGCATTAACTGTGTTGGCTAGTACGACTGGATTTGGGTGAGAGAAGACATATGTTGTGTCATCTGCAAACAAAATGGGTTTGAGTAGTTGTGATGCATTCGGTAGGTCATTTATGTAAATGAGGAATAGGAGTGGCCCCAGGACACTACCTTGAGGGACACCGACTGTAATTTGTTGTGTGGAAGAGTTCTCTCCATTTGTGTTCACGTACTGACTTCTGTTGCTAAGGTACGACTTTAGGTAGTTGAGGGGGTGCCCCCTAATACCATAGTGTGCTAGTTTTGTGAGCAATAAATCATGGTCGACTGTATCAAATGCTTTGCGTAGGTCTATGAAGATTCCCAGCGGAACGTCTTTCTTCTCAAGTGCGGTGTATATTAACTCTAACATGTGTGTTATAGCATCGTTTGTGCTCTTGTTGGTCCTGAATCCAAATTGACAGGGGTTTAGTACATTGTGTGAGACGAGGTAGGAATAGATCTGTTTATGAATTAATTTTTCGAAGATTTTAGAAAGCAGTGGTACGCCTTTGTAGCATGTCACAATAAACTATTATTATTAGTAGTATTATAACCCAGTGTTAGTAACCCAGGATAATGTGGAATGTTAGTAACCCAGGATAACCCAGAGTGATAGTAACCCAGGATAACCCAGAGTGATAGTAACCCAGGATAACCTAGAGTGATAGTAACCCAGGATAACCCAGTGTTAGTAACCCAGGATAACCCAGAGTGATAGTAACCCAGGATAACCCAGAGTGTTAGTAACCCAGGATAACCCAGAGTGATAGTAACCCAGGATAACCCAGAGTGTTAGTAACCCAGGATAACCCAGTGTGATAGTAACTCAGAATAACCCAGTGTTAGTAACCTAGGATAACCCAGAGTTTTAGTAACCCAGGATAACCTGGTGGGTTAGAAACCCAGCAAAGACACACTCATTGTAATGGCTTATTTTTGTTGGTGAACTTTATTCTTCCTCAGGATTCAACCTTACAAGAGTCAGGTAACAAGCAGGTACCTGTTTACTGCTATATTCTTCCTCAGGATACAACCTTACGAGAGTCAGATAACAAGCAGGTACCTGTTTACTGCTATATTCTTCCTCAGGATACAACCTTACGAGAATCAGGTAACAAGCAGGTACCTGTTTCCTGCTAGGTGAATAGTGGCAGCAGGTGTAAGGAAACAGAACAGAGCATAATAAGATATTACAAGAACCCCAATAGAAGATAAGATTTGTATTCAAATTTTTAACCCCAGATAACCCAGGATAACCCAAGAAAGTCAGTGCGTTATCGAGGACTGTCTCTCTTCTTCCATTGGGGTCCTTCAATCTTTTCCCCAGGATGCTACCCACACCAGTCGACTAACTCTAAGGTGTCTGGCGGTGATAATGACAGTCTAGTAGATAGGAATGATAACCTTAACTCTATATGTAATACAGTGGAAAATCATTAAATTTAGTTTGCCCGTAATGCCAAGGTATGATAGTGGCTCTCTTTGCACTGCAAATCATTATTGTAATTACACACTGTAAACTATCTATGTACAAAGTATTACAGCCTAATCAGAAGGTCCAAAAAATTGTATTATGAGAACAGACTCCAGACCATAAAAGGTGATATGAAACAGACCTGGAAAACCCTATCTGCAATGAATTTCAGTCGTAAAATCTTCCAACATGTGAATAAGACACATTATGCAGTTTGCTAACATTGAAAAGACGAAACGTAAACACCATCAACTAGTGGGCAGGAAAAGGGACTGGAACGAGAGAAGAGGAAGTAGTGGTGGTAGTAAGTAGAAGAAGAAATAGTGGTGGTAGAAAGTAGGGAGAGTAGTTTAGTGGCAAAAGAGAGAAAAAGGGGGAGTGAAGGGGGCAAAAGTAATAAATAGGACTCCCTACAAAATGTCAATCACATTGTAAACTTGCAAAGAAATAAAAATTTGAATTTTAATTTGAATCTTGTTTGACCCATGCATGTCAGGAGAACTGATAGGGAACAGTGTAGTAAAAAAAGTGAATGCCAGACTGAAGTTCCTCTACAGACAAGCACAGTGTCTACCTACCAAGGCTCGCAGGACCCTATGTCTAGCCCTTATACAATGTTATATGGACTACGCTTGCTCTTCATGATACTCTGCCTTGACAAAAAAACTGAAAGATAAACTGCAAATCACCCAGAACAAAATGGTAAGATTCATCCTGGACCTGGGACCAAGAGAGCATGTAGGCCAGGATGAATTACAACAATTGGATATGCTGAATATTGAAGACAGTGTAAAACAACTGAAGTTAAATCAAGTTTATAAAATTGCTCACAAACAGTGTCCAGAATATCTTGCTGCCAATTTTGTCAAGGCTGGGAACCAAAGCAGTCATAGTACTAGGGGGAGAGAGCACAACTTTGTAGTACCCACAGTCAGTAGCCAGGCTTCAAACACCTTTTATTGTACAGCAATAAAGGAATGGAACAGACTGCCTGCACATGTCAAAGCCAGTCATAGCATGAACCAGTTCAAGAAGAGAACCAAAAGGTTCCTAATGAATGTAGCGACAGAAAGGGAGGAGAATGATTTTTTTTTTTTTAGCTAACACACATGTAAATGTAAATAACTCAGTTGATCTTATTCCTTATATATCTCCTTTATAGTATAATAATAAGATATTATCTACTTTATAGTATAATAAAAAGATATTAAAAGGACCCCAATGGAAATAAGTCACTTAATCTGACTTTTTTGGGTTATCCTGGAGGGTTTTCTACACATATGCTGCTATGTATGATAATCTATATAACTGTATTTGTGTATACCTGAATAAACTTACTGATTCTGCTTGCTTGTGAGGTGAATGAGGACAGCAGGTGTAAGGAAACATGCCCAGTGTTTCCACCTGACCGGCGATCAAACGATGGACAGTGTGTGATGTGAGTGTTGCCACTTTGACTTTTTTGTGTGTTTTAGGTAATTTATGCGTGTGTTACGTCTTCTTCTTTCAGTGCACCGGCCGTATCCCACCAAGACCAGGCGGCCCAAAAAGAAAAACATTTTTTTAAATTTAATAATTTATACAGGAGAAGGGGTTACTAGCCCCTTGCTCCCGGCATATTAGTCGCCTCCTATGACATGCATGGCTTACCATGGAAGAATTCTGTTCCACTTCCCCTGGGTGTGACAGTTACATTGGGTGTGACAGTTACACTGGGTGTGACAGTTACACTGGGTGTGACAGTTACACTGGGTGTGACAGTTACACTGGGTGTGACACTTGCACTGGTTGTGACACTTGCACTACATGGAGTCTACCTGGAGAGAATTCCAGGGGTCAACGCCCCCGCGGCCCGGTCCGTGACCAGGCCTCCTGTTGGACCAGAGCCTGATCAACAAGGCTGTTACTGCTGGCCGCACGCAGTCCAACGTACGAACCACATCCCGGCTGGTCAGGTACCAACTTTAGGTGCCTGTCCAGTGCCTGCTTGAAGACAGCCAGGGGTTTGTTGGTAATCCCCCTGATGTATGCTGGGAGGCAGTTGAACAATCTTGGGCCCCTGACACTTATTGTGTTGTCCCTCAACGTGCTAGTGGCACCCCTGCTCTTCATTGGGGGGATGTTACATCGCCTGCCGAGTCTTTTGCTTTCGTAGGGAGTGATTTTTGTGTGCAAGTTTGGTACTAAGCCCTCGACAATTTTCCATGTGTATATAATAATGTATCTCTCCCGCCTGCGTTCTAGAGAGTACAGGTTTAGGAACTTCAAGCGTTCCCAGTAGTTGAGGTGGTTTATCGCACTTATGCGTGCGGTGAAGGTTCTCTGCACATTTTCAAGGTCAGCAATTTCACCCGCCTTGAAAGGTGCCGTTAGTGTGCAGCAATATTCTAGCCTAGATAGAACACGCGATCTGTAAAGTGTCAAAATGGGCTTGGCATCCCTGGTTTTGAAGGTTCTCATTATCCATCCTGTCATTTTTCGAGCAGATGCAATTGCTACTTTGTTATGGTCCTTGAAGGTGAGATCCTCTGACATGATCACTCCCAGGTCTTTGACATTAGTTTTTCTCTCTATTGTGTGGTTGGAATTAGTTTAGTACTCCGAAGAGATTTTAATTTCTTCACGTTTTCCGTATCTGAGTAATTTAAATTTCTCATCATTGAACTTCATATTGTTTTCTGCAGCCCATTTAAAGATTTGGTTTATGTCTGCTTGGAGTCTAGCCGTGTCTTCAACGGTGGACACTGTCATACAGATTCGGGTGTCATCTGCAAAGGAAGACACAGCACTGTGGCTTATATCCCTGTCAATATTTGATATGAGGATGAGGAATAGGATGGGAGCAAGTACTGTGCCTTGTGGAACAGAGCTTTTCACAGTAGCTACCTCATACTTTACTCTGTTGACTACTACTCTTTGTGTTCTACATGTTAGGAAATTATAGATCCATCTACCAACTTTTCCTGTTATTCCTTTATCACGCATTTTGTGTGCTATTACACCATGGTCACACTTGTCAAAGGCTTTTGCAAAATCTGAGTATATAACATCTGCATTCTGTTTATCTTCTAGAGCATCCAGGACCTTGTCGTAGTGGTCCAGTAGTTGGGACAGACAGGAGCGGCCTGCTCTAAACCCATGCTGTCCTGGGTTGTGCAATTGATGGGTATCAAGATGGGTGGCGATCTTGCTTCTTAGAACCCTTTCAAAGATTTTTATGATATGGGACGTTAGCGCAATTGGTCTGTAGTTCTTTGCTATTGCTTTACTGCCCCCTTTGTGGAGCGGGGCTATGTCTGTTGTTTTTAGTAGCTGCGGGACGATCCCAGTGTCCATGCTTCCTCTCCATAAGATGTTAAAAGCATGTGATAGGGGCTTCTTGCAGTTCTTGATGAACACGGAGTTCCATGAGTCTGGGCCTGGAGCAGAGTGCATGGGCATGTCATTTATTGCCTTTTCGAAGTCATTTGGCGTCGTGGTGATGTCAGAAAGGCATGCGTCTGTCAAGTTCTGTGGCACTCTCATAAAAAAATCATTTAGGTTTTCGATTTTCAGTCTGGTTAGTGGCTCGCTAAAAACTGAGTCATACTGGGACTTAAGTAACTCACTCATTTCCTTGCTGTCATCTGTGTAGGACCCATCCCGTTTAAGTAGGGGCCCAATACTGGTTGTTGTTCTCGACTTTGATTTTGCATAGGAAAAGAAATACTTTGGGTTTCTTTCAATTTCATTTATGGCTTTTTGTTCTTCCCGTGTCTCTTGATTCCTGTAAGATTCCTTTAGTTTTAGTTCAATGCTTGCTATTTCTCTGACTAGTGTCTCCCTACATATTTCAGAGATATTGGCCTCCTGTAGCCGCTCCATTATTCTTTGCCTTCGCCTGTATAGGGAGCGCCTCTCTCTTTCTAGTTTGCATCTTCTCCTCCTTTTGTGACAGTTGTACTGGGTGTGACAATTGCACTTGGTGTGAGTTGCATTGGGTGTGAGAGTTGCACTAGGTGTGACAGTTACACTGGGTGTGACAGTTACACTGGGTGTGACAGTTGCACTGGGTGTGACAGTTGCACTGGGTGTGACAGTTGCACTGGGTGTGACAATTGCACTTGGTGTGAGTTGCATTGGGTGTGAGAGTTGCACTAGGTGTGACAGTTACACTGGGTGTGACAGTTACACTGGGTGTGACAGTTGCACTGGGTGTGACAGTTGCACTGGGTGTGACAGTTGCACTGGGTGTGACAGTTGCACTGGGTGTGACAGTTGCACTAGGTATAACAGTTACACTGGGTGTGACAGTTACACTGGGTGTGACAGTTGCACTGGGTGTGCCAGTTGCACTGGGTGTGACAGTTGCACTGGTGTGACAGTTGCACTGGGTGTGTTGCACTGGGTTGACAGTTGCACTGGGTGTGACAGTTGCACTGGGTGTGACAGTTACACTGGGATTGACAGTTGCACTGGGTGTGACAGTTGCACTGGGTGTGGCAGTTACACTGGGTGTGACAGTTACACTGGGTGTGACAGTTGCACTGGGTGTGACAGTTACACTGGGTGTGACAGTTGCACTGGTGTGACAGTTGCACTGGGTGTGACAGTTACACTGGGTGTGACAGTTGCACTGGGTGTGACGTTACACTGGTTGACAGTTCACTGGGTGTGACAGTTGCACTGGGTGTGACAGTTAGACAGCACTGGGTGTGACAGTTGCACTGGGTGTGACAGTTGCACTGGGTGTGACAGTTGCACTGTGTTGTGACAGTTGCACTGGGTGTGACAGTTGCACTGGGTGTAACAGTTGCACTGGGTGTGACAGTTGCACTGGGTGTAACAGTTGCACTGGGTGTGATAGTTGCACTGCTTGTGACAATTGCACTTGGTGTGACAGTTGCACTGGGTGTAACAGTTGCACTGGGTGTGACAGTTGCACTGGGTGTGATAGTTGCACTGGTTGTGACAATTGCACTGGGTGTGACAGTTGCACTGGGTGTGACAGTTGCACTGGGATTGACAGTTGCACTGGGTGTGACAGTTACACTGGGCGTGACAGTTACACTGGGTGTGACAGTTGCACTGGTTGTGACAGTGGCACTGGGTGTGACAGTTCCACTGGGTGTGACATTTGCACTGGGTGTGACAGTTGCATTGGGTGTTACAGTTGCACTGGGTGTGGCAGTTACACTGGGTGTGACAGTTACACTGGGCGTGACAGTTGCACTGGGTGTGACAGTTGCACTGGTTGTGACAGTGGCACTGGGTGTGACAGTTGCACTGGGTGACAGTCTGGGTGTGACAGTTGCACTGGTTTACAGTGCACTGGGTGTGACAGTTGCACTGGGTGTGACAGTTGCACTGGGTGTGACAGTTGCACTGGGTGTGACAGTTGCACTGGGTGTGACAGTTGCACTGGGTGTGACAGTTGCACTGGGTGTGACAGTTGCACTGGGTGTGACAGTTGCACTGGGTGTGACAGTTGCACTGGTGTGACAGTTGCACTGGGTGTGACAGTTGCACTGGGTGTGACAGTTGCACTGGGTGTGACAGTTGCACTGGGTGTGACAGTTGCACTGGGTTGTGACAGTTGCACTGGGTGTGACAGTTGCACTGGGTTGTGACAGTTGCACTGGGTGTGACAGTTGCACTGGTGTGACAGTTGCACTGGGTGTGACAGTTGCACTGGGTGTGACAGTTGCACTGGGTGTGACAGTTGCACTGGGTGTGACAGTTGCACTGGGTGTGACAGTTGCACTGGGTGTGACAGTTGCACTGGGTGTGACAGTTGCACTGGGTGTGACAGTTTGCACTGGGTGTGACAGTTGCACTGGGTGTGACAGTTGCACTGGGTGTGACAGTTGCACTGGGTGTGACAGTTGCACTGGTTGTGACAGTTGCACTGGGTTTGACAGTTGCACTGGGGTGACAGTTGCACTGGGTGTGACAGTTGCACTGGGTTGTGACAGTTGCACTGGGTGTGACAGTTGCACTGGGTGTGACAGTTGCACTGGTGTGACAGTTGCACTGGGTGTGACAGTTGCACTGGGTGTGACAGTTGCACTGGGTGTGACAGTTGCACTGGGTGTGACAGTTGCACTGGGTGTGACAGTTGCACTGGGTGTGACAGTTACACTGGGTGTGACAGTTACACTGGGTGTGACAGTTACACTGGGTGTGACAGAGTCACTGGGTGTGACAGAGTCACTGGGTGTGACAGTTGCACTGGGTGTGACAGTTGCACTTGGTGTGACAGTTTGCACTGGGATTGACAGTTGCACTGGGCGTGACAGTTGCACTTTGTGTGACAGTTGCACTGGGTGTGACAGTTGCACTGGGTGTGACAGTTGCACTGGGTGTGACAGTTGCACTGGGTGTGACAGTTGCACTGGGTGTGACAGTTGCACTGGGTGTGACAGTTGCACTGGGTGTGACAGTTGCACTGGGTGTGACAGTTCACTGGGTGTGACAGTTGCACTGGGTGTGACAGTTGCACTGGGTGTACAGTGCACTGGGTGACAGTTGCACTGGGTGTGACAGTTGCACTGGGTGTGACAGTTGCACTGGGTGTGACAGTTGCACTGGTGTGACAGTTGCACTGGGTGACAGTTGCACTGGGTGTGACAGTTGCACTGGGTGTGACAGTTGCACTGGGTGTGACAGTTGCACTGGTGTGACAGTGCACTGGGTGTGACAGTTGCACTGGGTGTGCATTGCACTGGGTGACAGTTGCACTGGGTGTGACAGTTGCACTGGGTGTGACAGTTCACTGGGTTGACATTGCACTGGGTGTGACAGTTGCACTGGGTGTGACAGTTGCACTGGTTGACAGTTGCACTGGTGTGACAGTTGCACTGGTGTGACAGTTGCACTGGGTGTGACAGTTGCACTGGTGTGACAGTGCACTGGGTGTGACAGTTGCACTGGTGACAGTTGCACTGGGTGTGACAGTTGCACTGGGTGTGACAGTTGCACTGGGTGTGACAGTTGCACTGGGTGTGACAGTTGCACTGGGTGACAGTTGCACTGGTGTGACAGTTGCACTGGGTGTGACAGTTCACTGGTGGACAGTTGCACTGGGTGTGCACAGTGTGCACTGGGTGTGACAGTGCACTGGGTGTGACAGTGCACGGGGTGACAGTTGCTTGTGACAGTTGCACTGGGTGTGACAGTTGCACTGGGTGTGACAGCTGCACTGGGTGTGACAGTTGCACTGGGTGTGACAGTTGCACTGGGTGTGACAGTTGCACTGGGTGTGACAGTTACACTGGGTGTGACAGTTACACACAACTTTACAGTCTTGTCAAGCAAAGCTCACTATCAGTTTGTAAGTGCCTAAACTGCTGTGTATACTTCAGGCTTTTCTAAAAACTCTACTGTACTCTTAATTTTGTAATAACATTAGTATTATTCTAATGTTAATTTTTGTATTAACACATCGGCCATTTCTCACTGAGGCAGGGTGACCCCCCCCCTCCAAAAAAAACACAACCCTTTCAGGGTCATGAGGCCCTCTCCCAAACTCATTCTCAGGGTTGCAAATTTTTCAGAAATAAAAAATTCTTATGAAATGATAGAGAATCATTTTCCGATCATAATGACACCATAATTTTGAAATTTGATGGAAAATTAACGGAATTATGCTCTCGCAAATTTAGCGGTATCCACGATGTTTATGCATCAGCGATTTCGCGCACTTTAAGCCCTATTTTCGGCCAATTCCAATGTTTCAGTCTACCAAAATTTTAGCTATTTCGCTAGAATTTTATTTGTTCTATCAATTGAGTACAAACAACCGCCAATTTTCTGATTTGAACTACCCAATAAAGTGGTCCAAAATTGGCAATTTGGCCAATTTCTCACAAATTTCAAAAGATGCCAATTTCAAAATAGGGTCCAGAATAAACGAGACAGACATTCCTGGCAATAAAATAATATTTTATCTGTTCATTAGTCACGGCTCCAGGCTCCTCTTACATTAATTTTGCTTTCAATTTTGAATTTTTATTCCCACAAAAAATAGATTTTCTGTTATGTATACTGTTGAATCATTGTAAAAGCAGTATAAATAATATCAGCGCAATTGTGCAAGAATATTAGACTCGCCAGTTGATGTGTATTGGATGCATGGCGTGATTTGTTTACTCTTGAACATCGGCAAAAATTGAACATTTTCACTACTCTGCGCTCAGTTTCAAGGTATACTTGTCATCATGAAACCAATCAAAATGATCTCTATTTCTGTTATATATCTTTCATTCTGTCAAATGAGACCAAGAAAAAGAGAATACAACCATAAATACCATACGAAAATAGACTGCAAAATCGCTCTTTTAAACCAAAAACACAGTCTGAGTTTTTTTTTTCCTCATTACGCACTGTGTGGTGCAGGATATTTTTTTATACTGCTCACACTGACCGCACAGACCCATTCTCTCACATCTAGGCCTACCAGCCTGTTTCCACTTGATTTGAGGGCGCTAGAATTTAGGCGTACTAGTACATCGAAAACCCTGGTGCACAAGCCGTACTAGTATGGTCGAAACCCTGAAAGGGTTAAATCATCACTCACTGCATCACTCTCTTGCCATCACTCTGCAGTATATCTCTACTCCTCCTTCAGAGTGCAGGCACTGTGCTTTGCACCTCCAGGACTCAAGTCTGGCTAACTGATTTCTCTGAATCCCTTCATAAATGTTACTTTGCTCACACTCCAACAGCACATCAAGTCATATAAACCATTTGCCTCTCCTTGCTCCTATCTAATATGCTCATGTACGCTTGCTGGAAGTCTAAGCTCCTCGCACACAAAACCTCTTTTACCCCTTTCCTAGACTGGCCCCTACCCCATCTTCCTTCCACTACAGATTTATACACCTTCCAAGTCATTCTCTTTCATTCCATCCTTTTTAAATGTCCAAACTACCTCAACTACCCCTTATTATTATTATTATTATTATTATTATTATTATTATTATTATTATATTATTATTATTATTATTATTATTATTATTATTATTATTATTATATAAAGAGAAATATGTAGATAGAGGAATCTTGTAAAACATTACTTATTCATTGCAGTGAAGATGATCTGCAGTGGCTCCTGGATGAAAGTAGAAGCAACTACCCTCAGACAGCCAGCTTTCAGAATCATTGGTGAACGAGGTTAAGGATGATGACAAGTCAACGGGCACTGAAGATGAGGGTGAGGCAGGTGACATTGGCTGAGGAGGTATCTGATGATGACACAGAAAGAAACTCGTCACATTCACAAACAAGGTACAGTGAGGATCACATAATAATCTACCATGTTTTTTCTACTGGTAATAATGTGTGGAATTTCTCTGTTTACCTCGAGTTTACCTGGAGAGAATTCCACGGGTCAATGCCCCCGCGGCCCGGTCTGTGACCAGGCCTCATGTTGGACCAGAGCCTGATCAACCAGGCTGTTACTGCTGGCCGCACGCAGTCCAACGTACGAACCACAGCCTGGCTGGTCAGGTACC
>WNWK01025149.1:0-28859 GCA_009830355.1 Cherax destructor
AGTAATGATAATAGTAATACTAGTAGTAATGATAATAGTAATACTAGTAGTAATGATAATAGTAATACTAGTAGTAATGATAATAGTAATACTAGTAGTAATGATAATAGTAATACTAGTAGTAATGATAATAGTAGTACTAGTAGTAATGATAATAGTAATACTAGTAGTAATGATAATAGTAATACTAGTAGTAATGATAATAGTAATACTAGTAGTAATGATAATAGTAATACTAGTAGTAATGATAATAGCAATACTAGTAGTAATGATAATAGCAATACTAGTAGTAATGATAATAGTAGTACTAGTAGTAATGATAATAGTAATACTAGTAGTAATGATAATAGTAATAGTGAACTGACTACCTGGAGTTTGCCTGGAGAGGGTTAACTCCAGGTAGTCAGATCTAAGTCGGGGAGTGACATGGACCTGCCTCGCATGGATCACTAGGCCTGCTGCAGTGTTTCTTCTTTCTTATGTTTATATGTTCTATCAGTAGTCTAAACTCTTCTTCCTGTTAAATATTCATGAATGTTTGTCGGCACAAATGAGTAAAAAATTTTATTGAGCTTTTCAAGTTGACTGTATTGCTGGAAGGTTTGGAATATGTGGAGATATTTTTCATCTTTGGCTGTGTGGCATCCTTGTTAATGTGACAGTAAGATGTGTAGGATGGGGAGAGAACCTTTCCGTATACAAACTTTCCCTTATCTCTCTAGACAGTTGCAAAGTTAGCTAGAATGTAGGTATCCCTTCTCAGCAGATAGCTTGTATACACCCTGTGATGCCTTTACAATAATTTCCCAACAGTAATGGATAGAAAAACGTCTTTTTAAAGGCAAACACACAAATATTCGAGCTGATACAGTGTAAAAATATCTTATATTGTTCACTATTAATTTATCCTCAGATCTTGGAAGGAGGTTTAAATAAGCGCTGAAAGATCCGCAGCCAGACTGTGGGGTCGACTGGTGATGTTCATACTCTTGCCAGGTCGAGCCCATAACAATAAAGTCTTCCTTTTACTGTCTTGTTTTTTGTAATAAATTAGTGTCACAGTTTTCGGAATGTTGTGTGAATGACGTCATCCAGCACATCTGTCATCAGAAAAAAAATGTGGGGAGTTTGGTAAAATTTGGTTATTTAGTTTTGATGGACAGTGTTCAGATTGTGACCAACTGTACATAAGTATTGTATAAAGAAAAAATCACCAGTTTCGTGAAAATTAATAAATTACCCTATCGAGAAAGAACATAGAGGCACAATACCGTGACTAGAACAATACACAAATAACCCGCATTTAGAAGAGAGGAGCTTACGACGACATTTCGGTCCGACTTGGACCATTTACAAAGCTCCCTTGCAGTGCTCCTCTTTCTTAGCATATGACTGACTTCACTACTTCTATCACTACTACTACCACTACTTCTACCACTACTTCTATCACTACTACTACCACTACTTCTACCACTACTACTACCACTACTTCTATGACTACTACTACCACTACTTCTATCACTACTACTAATACCACTACTTCTACCACTACTACTACCAATACTTCTACCACTACTTCTACCACTACTTCTATCACTACTACTACCACTACTTCTATCACTACTACTACCACTACTTCTATCACTACTACTACCACTACTTCTATCACTACTACTACCACTACTTCTATCACTACTACTACCACTACTTCTATCACTACTACTACCCCTACTTCTACCACTACTACTACCACTACTTCTACCACTACTTCTACCACTACTTCTATCACTACTACTACCACTACTTCTATCACTACTACTACCACTACTTCTATCACTACTACTACCACTACTTCTATCACGACTACTACCACTACTTCTATCACTACTACTACCACTACTTCTACCACTACTACTACCACTACTTCTACCACTACTTCTACCACTACTTCTATCACGACTACTACCACTACTTCTATCACTACTACTACCACTACTTCTACCACTACTACTACCAATACTTCTACCACTACTTCTACCACTACCATTACCACTACTACTATCACCACTACTACCACTACTACTTCCTCTCTTGTTCCCGTCCCTGTCTGCTGGCCTATATATACTCCCTCCTTCTCTCCTTTTTTAAGTAAGTTTGTTTTGGCTGCAAGAGAGAGGGCTAGAGGAGAGTAAGTTATCAGAGGACGTATTAGGGATTTATAGAGGCGTAGTTTGGTGTGTTGGGAGGCATGTTGCAGCTTGTAGAGGCCCGCAAGGGCCTTGCTAGCTACTGCATGCTTTGAGTGAATGTGTCTGTGTAAGCAAAGAAGGTAGTCAAGATTAATTCCAAGGACTGTGACAGATTGTGTGATGGGGATGTAGGTGCGGGTGTCAGCTGTTCTGAGCTCGACAGGTAATGGAGGATCACGTTTCTTATAGTTAAAATATGTAATGCTGGATTTAGCTGCATTGGTTTTGATCCTCCATTTTTGTTCCCAGAAGGCAATCCTGTCGACCTCATTCTGTGTTTTGTGTGAGAGTGTATCTATATTGGCGTGAGTGATGAGTTGTGTAGTGTCGTCTGCATAGGCTAGTGTGATGGAGTTGTGGTATACAGGTGTTGGAATGTCGTTAGTGTATAAAATGTAGAGGGTAGGGGAGAGGACAGATCCCTGGGGTACTCCAGCATTTAGTGTGAAGTAGTCAGAGTAGCAGCCTTGGAATTTGATTCTCATGGTGCGGCCGTCAAGGAAGTTGCAGAGGAGTTTACGAGTAGTGAGAGGCAGGTTAAAGTTAGTGCAGAGTTTGTGTTTGAGCCCTACATGCCAGACTGTGTCAAAGCTTTTTCAACGTCTTTGCAACCAGGGCTGTCCTGTTTCTTTGTTTTGTGTTTATGTGGATGTAGTTGAGAATGATGTTAATGGCATCCTGTGTAGATCTGCGAGTTCTGAAGCCAAACTGGCCGTTAGAAAGAAGTGAGTTGTGTTCCAGGTATCTGCGAAGACGATGGTTGATGAGTTTTTCAAAGAGTTTACCTAATGTTTCTAGGAGGCTGATAGGGCGATAGTTTCTAGGGTCAGAATGGTCTTTATTGGGTTTGGGAAGGAGGATAGCGGTAGCAGCTTTGAAGAGTGAAGGGAAGTAACCAGAAGCAAGGGAGGCATTGAGGAGGTTTGTGTAGGAAGTAATGATAGAGTCAGGAAGGTGTTTTAGGATAATATGGTTTAGGCCAGAGGCACCAGGAGCCTTGGGAGGAAGGTATGTGAGGATAGTTTTAATGTCTGTGTTGGTGAAAGGAGTGTCGAGTTCTTGAGAGGAAGTAAGGGAGTCCAGATGGATGTGGCTGTCTGGTGTTGTTTCGTGTGTGTGTGTGTAGTGTTCCAGTGTTCTATGTTCTGAATGTGTTGGATGGCGTTAGGGTGGGGTGGGTGAGGGTGGAAGATGTTCTCCCAGATGTGTTTGAAGATGTTTGTAGCAGCCTGCGGGTCTGAGATGTGTGTTGTTGTGGGTGATGTGTTTGAATTTGTTGGTGGGTGTGGTGCCTCTGATTTTTTTGATAAAGTTCCAGAAGGCTTTGGAGTTTTTAATTCGCTGTTTGTCTGCTTGTAGTATGAGCTGTGACCAATGAGAGTTGTGGTCTTGGTCTAGACTGTGTAGAATGTTGTTTCTGAGGTAAGTGAGATCTAATCGGACTTGATTAAATCTATGTGTGTTGTAGAGGAAGCGGTTGTGGTAGCAGATAATTAATCTTCTTGTTCTGATTGAGGGTTTGAAAGAATAACGAGTAGTGTGAGTTGTCTTTGGTATTGCGGAGTTGGCTGCTTGTGTAATGGTGTCTTGGATGAGATCAAGTTGAGTGCCAATGTCAGAGATAGGTTTGTTGTTGTAGTCATAGGTGAGGTTAATATTATCTATTTGTTGTTTGAAAACATCCCAGTCAGCGTTCTTGTAGGAGAAGGACGGTGTGGCTGGGATGATGATAGGGTTGGAGGAGATATGTAAGATGACTGGGATGTGGTCAGTGTCTGTAATAGGGCCAGGTGAGATGTAGTGTTGAAAGAGAGAGCTAGCTCGGTTTGCCAGAATGATATCCGGTTTGCCTTGGCCCATGTGGTTGTAGAAGGTGTTGAAGTCTGAGCCGAGGTGAATTAGGTGTTTGTGGTTTGTGAAGTTGAGTAATTGGTGACCAATTTGGTTGTTACTGGTGTCCAGAACAAGGCTCTGCGCTGGGTGCTTGATGTCAGATGGGAGGACTTCGCCACAAGCGAGTCTCTCCATGCCCAGTTAGACAGCCCTGCGCTGAATCTGTACTGGAAGACTCTCAGTGACAGACAGATAGACAAACTTGAGACACGACATGACTACTGGACCTCTCTCCTTGACGAAGACATTCGCAGACCCACAAACCAACACAACCTTTTCTACTCCTTGTATGATCCTGCTCCTAACCCTATTTACAAATAACCTTTGGATTCTATGACAGGTACCTTGAGCTGTTCGTCCCTCTGACCCACTTTCGCCTTAGCTTTAGCTGCCTTGGCTCAATGTTTACACTCCTCTCTAGCGCTAATCTTCGCCTGTCCCGTCCTCCCCGCTCACCCCACAGAAGTCTCACCAACAGGAGAGCCTGCTATTCCTGTTCTCAAGTCTGCCCCATGATCGTCTTAGCTGCTGGGTTAAGCCCTGGCTCTATTTCTACGACTAAGAAGACTCCTCTCCAGCGCTATTCTTCGTCTGTACCGTCTTCCCGCTCATCCCATTGGGATCTTACCTGAACGTATTCATTCATTCATTCTCCTTTTTGTTAGTGTGACTTTGTAAATGGTCCAAGTCGGACCGAAACGTCGTCGTAAGCTCCTCTCTCCTATATGCGGGTTATTTGTGTAATGACAGCCGTTATTTGTGTCACTTCCTCTTCATTTACATTAATACAAAAGACTAATTAATACAAAAGAATGTTACTTTTTCTTGTTAAGCAATGCAAATGTAATCAATCACTCGTGACAAATTTATATAAGTTAGCAAGTAACAGAGTCGACCACAGCGGGAAACTCCCTTCAACTTACATTTACAAATAACGTTGCTGAAGAGAATGTTTCAACCAAATTAAGTTTCCAAGAATCAGTACAGGTTGCAGAGCAAACCTTTATTTACAATGGTCAACGTTTCACTCTGTTCTTCAACGTGTCTTCCTCACTACTGACTCAGGCAATGGGTTCCAGTCCCACCTGTTCCATGGTTTCTTCCTCACTACTAACTGCAGTTTGCTATTTGGATAGAAACTTTATAACTAGAACCAAATAAGTCATGAATATTGTTGCTAGATAAGCGCGAGTAACAAGAATATAAACACTGCCTCAAGACAATGGCCACAGTGACACTGAAATATGTTCAAGGTAAATGCCGCCTGAAGGCAATGTAAATTTGAAAGAACATAAGAAAGGAGAAGCACTGCCACAGGCCTACTGGCCCATGCTTGGCAAGTCCTTCTCAAACTCAAACACACTAACAAAAATATTCACTAACAATGTTCTCTCTACAGTCAGAGGCAAAATTACTCAAGTTCCAGATATAGAAAAGGAAGAAAGTGATCAGAAATAAATAGAGTATTGACCCAAAACTTAAAAACCTTATTCAATATCCTGACGAGACCAAGAAACCAATGTAATAAAAAAAAACTCATATTATCCAAAAATGTTTTTTTGCTTAAGTTAACTTATGATAAACCTGAATGATATACTTGAATACATTGTGTAATTGTGTTCAGTGAAATATAATATAATAATTTATGACAACACAACATAATATAATCTTGTGCAACACTCTGGTATCTTGTGCAACACTCTGGTATCTTTATTGCGGAAATGTTTCATAAACCAGTGACTTCCTCAGTCCAACACAGATAAGAAGTGCTGTTGCAAAGGTTGCACATGTGTCTAATTCATCACATGTGTCAATTGCCCAACTAGGCCAGTATTTTGATCTACCACAGCTAGTGATCCGTCTGTTGCAATACTAAAAGTTTATGTAATGGTAGTTGAACATTTAATAAAAATTGTTAAGTACATTTTTGATGTTAATACCTTTTGTGGTTTCCTTTAAACTTATCAGGTCTAAGAATTCTTCTTTTACATTTCCATCGTTTGTAACATAGCGAACAAATATAACCAGTTGAGGGATATGTTGAATGTCTGTAGATTTAACCAGTTTTGTGCTGACAGCAACGCAGCTTTCAGATCACTTAGCAGTGAGGTGGGAGACAGGAATTTGCTCTCACAAACTATCAATCTCAATCAATCTTTGATTGATAGCTCTATCATTTTATCTATCAATCTCTAATTGATAGATAAAGTACAGGTAGACTTTATGAATCCCTGACGGGTAAATAGAGTCCTGGAAGACTTTATAAATCTCTGATAGATTGATAAAATCCTGGTGTACGAAACGTCTTGTCAGTAAATACCCGACTTCACTTATTGTCTTATTTACACATGTCGGTATATTTTACCACTGATTTACATTTATGTGCGCGTATATGTGACACAGAGAACTGCATGTGTGTTGTATGTGTAGGTTATATATGTGGAGATACGTAGATGTGGTTGAAAAAAATGTGTGTACACCTGTGGATCTTTGCATAAAATGAAAATACAAACTATAAATAACAAAAAACAAAACTAATTAACACGTACAGCTTTTTTCACAGAGGTAGATAAATAGATAAACACATGGACACTAATTTTTCTACAATAAAACATTCACAAACACACTTAGCAAAATAATTGAGAATAATGTATTTACTATAGAAACATAATGCAGCATAAATAGAAATCCAAAATTTTCTTTAATTAGTCTCTCCTGGGTGGGGGAGCTGTGTGGCAGCTTGGTCTCGTCTAGCTGGTGTACGGTCGTGGCTGTCTTGGTGGGTGTAATTACTGGACGCAGTTTTCTGTGTGTCACCTCCAGTAATTCCACCCACCTGGACAGTCTCTACCGTAGACCAGCTAGACAAGACCAAGTTTCCACCCAGCAAGGTCACTGGGGGTGGCAACCGCTGACTCTGAGGAAGTGGGGAAGGGAGTTCACCTGAGGTGACACTAGTGGACTTGTGGAGACACTGATCCGGGGAATGCACTGCCGACCTTAGGTAAATGGGGAAGGGGGGACATCCGGGAGCGAACGGATGGATTCCTGGATACATGAACTTGGGGAAGGTTGTTGTTGAGGCTGACCTTGGGAAAGTGGGGAAGGGGAGACATTCGGGAGCGAACGGATGGATTCCTGAATACATGAACCTGGGGAAGGCATGAATACCAGCAGTTGAGGCTGAACTTGGGTAAGTGGGGAAGGGGAGACATCCGGCGGTAGACGGATGGATTCTTGGATACATGAACCTGGGGAAGGCAAGAATACAGCTGACTTTGGGGAAGTGGGGAAGGGAGTCCACCTGAGGTGACACAAGTGGACTCCTGGAGACACTGATCCGGGGAAGGCACCGCCGACCTTAGGTAAGTGGGGAAGGGGAAACATCCGGGAGCGAACGGATGGATTCCTGGATACATGAACCTGGGGAAGGCAAGAATACAGGCTGGTGAGGCTGACCTTGGGGAAGAGAGGAAGGGAAAATATCCGGAGGCGGACGGATGGATTCCTGGATACATGAACCTGGGAAAGGCTGAGGCTGGAAGGCAGAGACAAGAACACAGAGAGGCGAGGCTGACCTTAGGGAAGTGAGGAAGGGGAGACATCCGGGGGCCCACAGATGGATTCCTGGACACATGAACCTGGGGAAGGCAAGGGGAGGGGGGGTGGACCTTAAAGACGAACCACTGGCCTCCACGTGGCAAGGTCTGGTAACTCAGAGATAACTCTGAGGCTGACAGTGGTCGCAAATAATAATAATTTTTAATTATATATAGTTATTTTTAATCTGAATTAATGTTATGTGTAATGTGTAATGTAAGTATATACAGACACACACACACCATTCACCATTAGTATCAATCGACAAGTGCCTTTGCAAACCTGTTCAAACATTCACAATGAAGACATACACACAAACAGAAATATACACAAGCTGACTCATACATACACAAGCAGGCATACACACTCACACACACACAGACACGTAGAGACGTACTGGCCAGGTTGTGGCAGTGACCACCAAAATTCTTATTCACGACTCTGTGGTGCAGCGGTCAGCACGGCTGCTTATAAAGCAGCAGGCTCGGGTTCGACTCCCGGCGGAGTCTTTGGATTTTCCGGTGGCCTGGTGGCTAAAGCTCTCGCTTCACGCACGAAGGGCCCGGGTTCAATTCCCGGCGGGGCGGAAACATTTCAAAGTGCTTCCTTACACACACACACACACACACACACACACACACACACACATACAACAGGCCTAGTGTCTAATCGACATGTGCCTAGGACAAAATGGTAACTAACTAACACATACACACACAAACATAGACCCGCGCGCACACAAACACACACAAGCAGGCAAGTGCGCGCACAAACACATACACAGACCCGCACACACACAAGGAGGTACACACACACATTCACTCTCTCTCTCGTGCTTACAAACATAAGCACACACACACACATTTTCCTGGACTGCAGGAAGGCCTTCGACACAGTTCCTCACATGAGATTAGTAAAGAAGTTGGAAGAACAAGCATGTATAACAGGAAGGGCACTGGAATGGATCAGGAATACCTCAAGGAGGCAACAACGGGTCATGGTGCGTGATGAGGTATCACAGTGGGCGCCTGTGACGAGCGGCGTACCGCAGGGGTCAGTCCTAGGACCAATGTTATTCTTGGTATATGTAAATGACATGACAGATGGGATAGACTCAGAAGTGTCTCTGTTCGCAGATGATGTGAAATTAATGAGGAGAATCACATCGGAGGAGGACCAAGCAGGACTTCAAACAGACCTGGACAAGCTTGGCACCTGGTCTAGCAAATGGCTTCTCGAATTCAATCCCACCAAATGCAAAGTCATGAAGATCAGAGAAGGGCAAAGAAGACCGCTGACAGAGTACAGGCTAGGCGGACAAAGGCTACAAACCTCGGCAAAGGAGAAAGACCTTGGGGTGAGTATAACGCCAAGCACGTCTCCGGAGGCACACATCAACCAGATAACTGCGGCAGCATATGGGCGACTGGCAAACCTAAGATTAGCGTTCCGTTACCTAAACAAAGACTCGTTTAAGACACTGTACACCGTGTACGTCAGGCCCATACTAGAATATGCAGCACCAGTCTGGAACCCACACCTGGTCAAGCACGTAAAGAAACTAGAGAAAGTGCAAAGGTTTGCGACAAGGTTAGTTCCACAACTCAGGGGTCTGTCCTATGAAGAAAGGCTGAGGGAAATAGGACTAACAACACTGGAGGAAAGAAGGGTCAGAGGAGACATGATAACCACATACAAAATACTGCGGGGAATCGGCAAGGTAGACAGTGACAGGATGTTCCAGAGAGGGAACACAGAAACAAGGGGACACAACTGGAAGCTGAAGACTCAGATGAGTCAAAGGGATGTTAGGAAGCATTTCTTCAGCCACAGAGTAGTCAGGAAGTGGAATAGTCTAGAGAAAGACATAGTGGAGGCAGGAACCATACACAGTTTTAAGACGAGGCATGATAAAGCTCATGGAGCAGGGAGAGCAGATACCCAGTAGCGGGCAGCGCAGAGGCGGGGCCAGGAGCTAAGTCTCGACCCCTGCAACCACAATTAGGTGAGTACACCACACACACACACACACACACACACACACACACACACACACGCACACACATACACACACAGGACTGCAGGAAGGCCTTCGACACAGTTCCTCACAAGAGATTAGTGCAGAAGTTGGAGGATCAGGCGTGTATAGCAGGAAGGGCACTACAATGGATCAGAGAATACCTGACAGGGAGGCAACAACGGGTCATGATACGTGATGAGGTATCACAGTGGGCGCCTGTGACGAGCGGGGTCCCACAGGGGTCAGTCCTAAGACCAGTGCTATTCTTGGGATAGTCTCAAAAGTGTCTCTGTTCGCAGATGATGTGAAGTTAATGAGGAGAATTAAATCAGATGAGGATCAGGCAGGACTTCAAAGAGACCTGGACCTGCTGGACACCTGGTCCAGCAACTGGCTTCTCGAATTTAACCCCGCCAAATGCAAAGTCATGAAGATCGGGGAAGGGCAAAGAAGACCGCAGACAGAGTATAGGCTAGGGGGCCAAAAACTGCAAACCTCGCTTGGGGTGAGTATAACACCAAGCACGTCTCCGGAAGCACACATCAATCAGATAACTGCTGCAGCATACGGGCGACTGACAAACCTGAGAATAGCGTTCAAATATCTTATTAAGGAATCGTTCAAGACACTGTACACCGTGTACGTCAGGCCCATTCTAGAGTATGCAGCGCCTTTTGGAACCCGTACCTGGTCAAGCACGTCAAGAAATTAGAGAAAGTTCAAAGGTTTGCGACAAGGTTAGTTCCAGAGCTAAAGTGAATGTCCTACGAAGAAAGGTTAAGGGAAATCGGCCTGACAACACTGGAGGACAGGAGGGTTAGGGAGACATGATAACGACATACAAAATACTGCGGGGAATAGACAAGGTGGATAGAGACAGGATTTTCCAGAGAGGGGACACAGAAACAAGGGGTCACAATTGGAAGTTGAAGACTCAGATGAGTCAAAGGGATGTTAGGAAGTATTTCTTCAGCCATAGAGTAGTCAGGAAGTGGAATAGTCTAGCAAGTGATGTAGTGGAGGCAGGAACCATACATAGCTTTAAGACGAGGTATGATAAAGCTCATGGAGCAGGGAGAGAAGGGACGCAGTAGCGATCAGTGAAGAGGCAGGACCAGGAGCTGAGTATCGATCCCTGCAACCACAATTAGGTGAGTTCAATTAGGTGAGTACACACAATCCTGCAAGAAACATGAGCACACACAATCCACTTTCTAAGCAGAATGCAACATATATACGCACACGCGATCTCATTAGCATACCTACACGCTCTCAAACCATTTTTCAAAATTAAATGAAATAAATTATTGATGAAATAATATATATTAATAAAATTAAGATTAAAAGAAAATGGTGAATGTGATTTTACAGTATATTCAAGACGTCCATTGTTAGAGATGTAAGAATGTGGGAAGTCTGAGACATTGTTAGAGATGTAAGAATGTGGGAAGTCTGAGACATTGTTAGAGATGTAAGAATGTGGGAAGTCTGAGACATTGTTAGAGATGTAAGAATGTGGGAAATCTGAGACATTTGTGGATCAGACAATGTGGAAAATTTCATGAATTATCTTAAGAAAAGTAAAGTGTAGCCTTAAATAATATATATACACGTCTGACTCACTAGTCACTTGTCTCACCTTCTCTATATTGACAGGGAAAACATACATCGTCTCACACACCAAATAAAGACTTTATGGGACAAATATACGAGTAAAATGTATTATCTCGGGAGACGCCATCTCTTGGCAAAAAAAAAAAAAAATATTGGTTGCTCCTACAAGGTGACTAACTTGCCTCTCTGTTAATATCAGGCTTCAGTTGGGCCAGATATTATCACCAGGTATACGTAAGACCCTAAAAACTGAGATTAAATTAAGAATAATTTAGTGTTCCATAACATTCATGGTGTAAAACATACTACGATTCATATATCGCAATACTTGACAAATTAAGGAATATCGGAGACATTAACAAAGAGGCAAGCTACCCACCTTGTAGGAGCATCCAACATTTTTATTTCTTTTGCCAAGAGATAATACATTTTACTCGTATATTTGTCCCAGAAAGTCTTTATTTGGTGTGTGAGATGATGAATGTTTTCCCTGTCAGTATAGAGGTGAGAGAAGTGACTGGTGAAGTCAAAGCTGTCTATTATTATTTGACAGAATGCTCAATTCTTTTCTTAAGTTGTCTGACCCAAAGAAATGTCTCAGACTTCCACATTGTGACAGACAATGGTCTGTCAGGCCTCAGACCATTGTTAGGCCAGGAGGTTGTGGGTGACATGAGCTCCAGAAGGTTGTGAGTGACATGAGCTCCAGGATGTTGTGGGTGACATGAGCTTCAGGAGGTTGTGAGTGACGTGACCTCCAAAAGCTTTTGAGTGCATCAACTATAACAAACAATACTTCTTATAATGAGAATAACAAAAAGGCACAATACCGTGATTGGAACAATACACAAAACCCGCACATAGAAGAGAGGAGCTTACGACGACGTTTCGGTCCGACTTGGACCATTTACAAAGTCACACTAACAAAAAGGAGAGGAGGGAGTATATATAGGCCAGCAGACAGGGACGGGACGAGAGAGGAAGTAGGAAAGGAAGAAGAGAAGTAGTGGTAGAGGTAGTAGCAGTAGTAGTAATAATAGTGGAGTCAGTCAAAGACTAAGAAAGATGAGCACTGCAAGGGAGTTAGGGGCCCACAAAGGGTAGTTGCCTTCTACAACTGTGTAAGTAACAAAAAAGCTCAATACCATGACTGGAACAATACACAAATAACCCGCACACAGCAGATGGAGCTTACCACACACTGCTTGCTTTTGACACTGCTCGCCTTAATTCACTAATTCATTCTTCTAAACTACGGAAGAAACTTCAACGTCTTATCTCAGACAGTCCTTGGTCAAAATTCTCCCTTACTGACTGTGTTACTAACCTGTCTTCTGTCACACTCTCCAAGCATTAGCTCGAACTTCTTGTTTTGATTTTTCCTATGCCACTTCCCTGCCCCTCGCGCTAACATTGACCTGATTAGCTTTTTTGATTCCTTTCGTCAGTCTCGGTCTCGTAATCTTCCTGACTTGTCCACTTTTCGTGGCGCTCTCCTTCCTGCTCTGTATAGTCTGTTGTCTAAGAATTACCACCTTCCGCGCCGCTATCAACTTGCCCTTTCTTCTCTTAAATCTAGCACTAACATTGTCATTCTCTCTTCTGACAAAGGTAATTTGGTAGTTATCCTTGATCGCGAGGATTACCTCCGTGAAGCTGAGTCTTGATCTCTGACTCACGTACCTACACTCCTCTCGTTTCCAACCCTCTTGATCGTATCAAGAGAACTTTCAACAAAACACTAAGGACTCTCTTCGACCTCTGTCCTCCTGACTTTAGACCTTGTTCAACGTTTTCGTGTCATTTGTCCCTCTCTGCTTTATTTCTATGGTCTTTCCAAAACGCATAAACCTGATATTCCTCTTCGTCCCATCATATCCTCTAGAGTTTGTCTCATATTCTCTTGCTTCTTGACTGGCCAAAACCCTCACTCCCTTTCTTGGTACTTTTTCTCCTGCTCACCTTCGTCACTCTTAAGACTTCATGGAACGTGTTCGCTCTCTCTCTCCCGACCTGTAAGTTATAAATTAGACACATATGCAAAACTTGGGTATCTTTATTGAGGAAACGTTTCGCCACACAGTGGCTTCATCAGTCCAATACAAAGTAGAAAGGTGTAAAAAGAGGAGGAGTTTGAGATAATCAGTCCCTCGGCCTGGAGTCGATGTGTTCAGTCCATCAATCTTGTAGTAAGTACAGCATATGTCCGTGGCTATATACTGTAGTCAGGTGAGGCGAAGCAGCAGAGTGCGGGTCATATGGTACCATCCACTAGTCAAAGTAGGTCTTCGTCAAGTTGGACAGTGTTGAATTCTTTATCAAGATCCCAAGATCTTGCTGTGTCTGACAGATTAGATGAATGGTTCAGAGAACCGACCTGTAAGATGCTTAGTCTTGACGTTGAGTCCCTCTTCACTAATGTCCCTCTTGATGATATCCTCAATTTTCTCAGAGAGAAGGCCAATGAAGGGTTACTTCATCTCCCTATACCTACTGATGTCTTTCTTGATCTTATCCGCCTTTGTGTGGACTGTAATTCCTTTTCCTTCCAAGGTAAATATTATTCTCAAACCTTGCTAATCTTTACATGGAATACTTCGAGACTGTTCTTCTTCCTACTACTGATATGCGCCCTCCACTCTGGCTCCGTTATGTTGATGACATCTTTGTTCTTTGACCTCATGACTCTAGTCTCTTCCAACCATTTCTTGATGCCCTTAATAATCTTGCCCCTTCCATTAAGTTTAAAGCTGAATGGGAATCTAATTCCTTGCTTCCTTTCCTTGATGTTCATGTCCACCGCTCAGTTACAGGTTTTGCTTTTCCCGTGTACCACAAGCCTATGCATAGTGGCATGTATATTCACTACTTTTCTTATCATGCTTCCTCTGTCAAGAAAACTGTTCTTATTTCTCTTTCTCCGTGTTCCCCGCATTTGTGATCCTCAGTTCATTGAATCGGAAATTTCCACTCTTCATAATTCATTTTCCCGTCTTGGCTACCGTTCCCATTTCATAAACTCTGCTTTCTCACCTGCTGAACGAACTTTCTTTTCTCCCAAACTCTCTACTCCTGTGAACTTTCCTCTCATCTGCCTTCCCTATACTTCCAGCCTTTCTAATCTCAACAACTCTCTCCGTTCCTTAGACATCAAACTTACTTTTCACCAGACTAACACTCTTCGCACTAATCTAGTTCAGTACCTCTCCTCCCTCTATAGATGCTCCTGGTGTCTACTCTATTTCCTGTTCCTCCTGTCCTCTTCAGTACTTTGGAGAAACTGGCCATTCTCTTTCTGACATTCTCAAGGAACACAAAAGTAGTGTTAGGCCGACACCAACAATGCTCTTTTCTGTCATGTCAGAGATCACATCATCCTATTGACTGGTCTTCTGCTAAAGCTGTCTACCCTACTTCTGGTTTTCACAGTCTCCGCCTGGTTGAATCCTCGCTTATACACAACTTTCCTTGTATGAATCTTAGTCTTGGCTTTGTCTCTGTAGATGCTTTCCTTTCCCATTACATTGTAAAATGCTCCAAACTTCAGAACACTCGTAACTTAACCTGATTCTTTTTTTCCTTCTCCCTCTTCCCTTTCCTCTTTGTTCTATGTGTTTTCATTTTTCTGCCTTGGGTGTTTGGTCCTTTATTATTTCTTCCCCTCTGTGTTTTTGTTCCTACCCTTTGTGGGCCCCTAGCTCCTTTGTAGTCCTTCTCTTTCTTGGTCTTTCACTGACTCGACTACTACTGCTACTACTACCTCTACCACCACCTCTCTACTTTCTTTCCTTACCTCCTTTGTCCCGTCCATGTCTGCTGGTCTATATATACTCCCTCCTTCTCTCCTTTCTATTAATGTGACTTTGTAAATGGTCCAAGTAGGACCGCAACGTCGTGGTAAGCTCCTCTCTCCTATGTGTGGGTTATTTGTGTACAACTGTGTCCTTTTCATTACTTACCGGTGTTGTGCCATAAGTCTCTACAACAGTGCACCACAACATTCACTGTGTAAGCATTCATACATCACAGTAAATAACAACAATATAGGAGACATTAACACACAGACGGACTGACGAAGTATTACGAAATGTTCGGAAATGTTTTATTCGTGCATTGCTGTTGGCATCTTTCCTGAGTCTCAGCCTCTTTTGGACTTTTTCCAGGTTTGTGTTTTTTGAATTTTAATGGACAAGTTTCATGACACTTTGCATTATTGTTTTGCTACCACCTTCATTAGGTCTTTGAAGCTATGAAAAAAATGGTATGTTATTTGAATGGCTTGGATCAAGATGGGATTATTTTGTATCTGAAATTAGGTACTAGATGGTGTAGATTCTAAAGTCCCAATACAAAAATATTAAACTATGATACAGATGGAAATGACCTTCACAGGTATTCTCAAGAGAAAATAGGAACATTACCAGAGTGTAGGAGGAAGAGCACACCAGCGGTTACTGGACACAATACACACAGCAGAAGGTAAAGAAACTCCTGAGTTTACTAGCTACCTCAAGACAATTGTGCCAGAAAGTATATATCCGCATTTTTTGAGAGAGTGAACAAAGCACTGAGAGAACAATTAGGAACAATTTTCAGCAGGTCACTTGCTACAGCACAGCTGGCAGAGAGATGCAAGACAGCTGGTGCAGTCCCGTCCTTTACGAAAGTTGACCAACTGTGTCGCTGACATTCATAGTAAAGTTATGCAGAAGATTATGAAAAGAATAGTGGAGCACCTGGAATATAGTTGTTAATAAATAACAACTAACATGGTTATAGAGATGGTAAATCCTGCCTTACAAACCTGCTAAAGTTCTATGACGAGGTTAAAAGTGAAGCAAGAGCAGAGACAACTGGCTGGACTACTTCCATAGTTGTGAACTGTAAGATGGATCTTGATGCAGTGTTGATGTACCTTGATGACTATCAAGGTGAACTGTAAGATGGATCTTGATGCAGTGTTGATGCACCTTGATGTCTATCAAGGTGAACTGTAAGAAGGATCTTGATGCAGTGTTGATGCACCTTGATGTCTATCAAGGTGAACTGTAAGATGGATCTTGATGCAGTGTTGATGCACCTTGATGTCTATCAAGGTGAACTGTAAGATGGATCTTGATGCAGTGTTGATGCACCTTGATGTCTATCAAGGTGAACTGTAAAAGGATCTTGATGCAGTGTTGATGCACCTTGATGTCTATCAAGGTGAACTGTAAGAAGGATCTTGATGCAGTGTTGATGCACCTTGATGTCTATCAAGGTGAACTGTAAGATGGATCTTGATGCAGTGTTGATGCACCTTGATGTCTATCAAGGTGAACTGTAAGAAGGATCTTGATGCAGTGTTGATGCACCTTGATGTCTATCAAGGTGAACTGTAAGATGGATCTTGATGCAGTGTTGATGCACCTTGATGTCTATCAAGGTGAACTGTAAGATGGATCTTGATACAGTGTTGATGCACCTTGATGTCTATCAAGGTGAACTGTAAGAAAGATCTTGATGCAGTGTTGATGCACCTTGATGTCTATCAAGGTGAACTGTAAGAAGGATTTCCGAGCATTTATTATAATAATCTGCATTACACTGAGGTCGATTTAGATCATATTTTGTATATAAAAAACGAAAAAATAATATGAACTATACAAGTTAGAACTGTCTGGCGGATACTTGACCTGTTGACCAGACTCACTGTGACGGTCCATGACCTGACCTGGTCACCATGCTGACTGTTGACCAGACTCACTGTGACGCTCGATGACCTGACCTGGTCACCATGCTGACTGTTGACCAGACTCACTGTGACGGTCGATGACCTGACCTGGTCACCATGCTGACTGTTGATGTTTTTTTTTACTTTTTTTGTTGTAAGAAATATTTCATGTTAGATCCAACACAGTCATGTTCTAGACATGACTCCTGATGATGGTGATTTATTTGTCACCGAAACATTGATTGAACCTCAATAAATGTCCACAAAAATCCAAGTCTTTCCTACTTTCTATGAATTATATTTCTTCAAGTTGAATTATCTTATATGTGGAGCCGAATAACCAGAATCGGTGAGTTGGGCTTAAAAAACAACTGTAATTTTTGCCAGAATAAGCGACACAAAATTTGTTTATTAAAAAAAAGTATCTACTAAACTCAGTCTCAACATAACCAGAAAATAGATATAACTGAATTTTAATTAACATTATATGTGATATATGTGATAAGGAAAATTAGGCAAAAATAAATTAGGTGGTGTTTTAGCCTGACCCTTATCCAGGTTACCAGGAACAGTAACACTCAGGTGACCTACTCTTGTAGCAAGGAACACTCAGGTGACCTACTCTTGTAGCAAGGAACACTCAGGTGACCTATTCTTGTAGCAAGGAACACTCAGGTGACCTACCTTAGCAAGGAACACTCAGTGACTACTTTGTAGCAAGGAACACTCAGGTGACCTACTCTTGTAGCAAGCAACACTCCTGGTGACCTACTCTTGTAGCAAGGAACACTCAGGTGACCTACTCTTGTAGCAAGCAACACTCCGGTGACCTACTCTTGTAGCAAGGAACACAAATATGAGAGATAAGTTGTCTAGTCTGAGTATTGTCCCTGATAACCTAAGTACCTATTGTCCAGCCTCTGTTCACCTGAGTACCTATGGACCAGCCTCTGTTCCTGAGTACCATGGACCAGCCTCTGTTTACCTGAGTACCTATGGGCCGGGTTCAGTTCACCTGAGTACCTATGGACTGGGCTCTGTTCACCTGAGTACCTATGGACTGGGCTCTGTTCACCTGAGTACCTATGGACTGGGCTCTGTTCACCTGAGTACCTATGGACCGGGCTCTGTTCACCTGAGAACCTATTGTCCAGTCTCTGTTCATCCGAGTACCTATGGACCATCCTCTATTCACCTTAGTACCTATGGACCGACTTTTCTTCCCTGAGTACGTATGGACCGGGCTCTGTTCACCTGAGTACCTATGGACTGGGCTCTGTTCACCTGAGTACCTATGGACTGGGCTCTGTTCACCTGAGCACCAACACACCAGCCTTTCGGTGTTCTCGGTAGAAAAGCCGTCAATTTATCATGACTTGGTTTATTTACTAGAGTTGTGTATTAAATACAGTTGTTTATCAGTCAGTAGTGACTATGGACTCGCCGGTTGTGTTGCCTCCCATCATATACCTATATTATTAAGAGGCTGAAATGTTTCAAGGCTTTACTGTCGTGTCCCCTCTAGGGATGTATCGGATGTGAAAAATTTAGATATCCGGTATGCGGATGTGTATACAGATGTCTTACTCATTTTACGGATGCGAATGCGGATGCGGATGTAAGAAATTGTGCGGATGTTCCGGGGATTTCGGATGCGGATGCAAGAAATTGTGCGGATGTTCCGCGATGTTGATGCGGATGTATATGCGGATATCTGTTTGCTGTGAAATACGGATGCGGATGCGGATACGGATGTAAGAAATTGTGCGGATGTTCCGCAGATGCGGATGCGAATATCCGATACATCACTAGTCCCCTCCCACTCACCAAGCCCACCCAGCAGCACCACCACCCACTCACAAAGCCCACCCAGCAACACCACCACCCCACTCACCAAGCCCACCCAGCAACACCACCACCCACTCATCAAGCCCACTCAGTAGCACCACCACCCCACTCACCAAGCCCACCCAGCAGCACCACCACCTCACTCACAAAGCCCACCCAGCAACACCACCACCCCACTCACCAAGCCCACCCAGCAACACCACCACCCACTCACCAAGCCCACTCAGCAACACCACCACCCACTCACCAAGCCCACCCAGCAACACCACCACCCACTCACCAAGCCCACCCAGCAACACCACCACCCCACTCACCAAGCCCACTCAGCAACACCACCACCCCACTCACCAAGCCCACTCAGCAACACCACCACCCCACTCACCAAGCCCACCCAGCAACACCACCACCCACTCATCAAGCCCACTCAGTAGCACCACCACCCCACTCACTAAGCCCACACAGCAGCACCACCACCTCACTCACCAAGCCCACCCAGCAACATCACCACCCCACTCACCAAGCCCACCCAGCAATACCACCACCCCACTCACCAAGCCCACCCAGCAACACCACCACCTCACTCACCAAGCCCACCCAGCAACACAACCACCCCACTCACCAAGCCCACCCAGCAACATCACCACCCCACTCACCAAGCCCACCCAGCAAAACCACCACCCCACTCACCAAGCCACCCAGAAACCACCACCTCACTCACCGATGAGTCCTCTGGAGAGACAACACCGCTATGAAGCTCTCGGGACACCTACCCAGGATGGGTGTTGAAGTTCTCTGGGAGAGTACAGGATGGGTGTTGAAGTTCTCTGGGAGAGTACAGGATGGGTGATGAAGTTCTCTGGGAGAGTACAGGATGGGTGTTGAAGTTCTCTGGGAGAGTACAGGATGGGTGTTGAAGTTCTCTGGGAGAGTACAGGATGGGTGATGAAGTTCACTGGGAGAGTACAGGATGGGTGTGAAGTTCTCTGGGAGAGTACAGGATGGGTGATGAAGTTCTTGGGAGAGTACAGGATGGGTGATGAAGTTCGTGGGAGAGTACAGGATGGGTGTTGAAGTTCTCTGGGAGAGTACAGGATGGGTGTGAAGTTCTTGGGAGAGTACAGGATGGGTGATGAAGTTCTCTGGGAGTACAGGATGGGTGTTGAAGTTCTCTTGGAGAGTACAGGATGGGTGATGAAGTTCTGTGGGAGAGTACAGGATGGGTGTTGAAGTTCTGTGGGAGAGTACAGGATGGGTGATGAAGTTCTGTGGGAGAGTACAGGATGGGTGATGAAGTTCTGTGGGAGAGTACAGGATGGGTGATGAAGTTCTGTGGGAGAGTACAGGATGGGTGATGAAGTTCTGTGGGAGAGTACAGGATGGGTGATGAAGTTCTCTGGGAGAGTACAGAATGGGTGTTGAAGTTCTCTGGGAGAGTACAGGATGGGTGATGAAGTTCTATGGGAGAGTACAGGATGGGTGTTGAAGTTCTCTGGGAGAGTACAGGATGGGTGATGAAGTTCTGTGGGAGAGTAAAGGATGGGTGATGAAGTTCTGTGGGAGAGTACAGAATGGGTGTTGAAGTTCTGTGGGAGAGTACAGGATGGTTGTTGAAGTTCTCTGGAAGAGTACAGAATGGGTGTTGAAGTTCTCTGGGAGAGTACAGGATGGGTGATGAAGTTCTCTGGGAGAGTACATGATGGGTGATGAAGTTCTCTGGGAGAGTACAGGATGGGTGTTGAAGTTCTCTGGGAGAGTACAGGATGGGTGATGAAGTTCTCTGGGAGAGTACAAGATGAGTGTTGAAGTTCTCTGGGAGAGTACAGGATGGGTGATGAAGTTCTCTGGGTGAGTACAGGATGGGTGATGAAGTTCTCTGGGAGAGTACAGGATGGGTGTTGAAGTTCTCTGGGAGAGTACAGGATGGGTGAAGAAGTTATCTGGGAGAGTACAGGATGGGTGAAGAAGTTCTCTGGGAGAGTACAGGATGGGTGAAGAAGTTCTCTGGGAGAGTACAGGATGGGTGTTGAAGTTCTCTGGGAGAGTACAGGATGGGTGATGAAGTTCTCTGGGAGAGTACAGGATGGGTGTTGAAGTTCTCTGGGAGAGTACAGGATGGGAGTTGAAGTTTTTTAGAAGAGAACATAATCGAAGTGGGAGTGCTCTGAGAGGATTCATGATAGGAGTGGTATTGCTCTGGAAGAGTACAGGCTGGGAGTGGGAGTCTTCTGGTAGAGTACAAGATGGGTGTTGGAGTGCTATGAGAGAGTACAGGATGGGTGTTGGAGTGCTATGGGAGAGTACAGGATAGGTGTTGGAGTGCTATGGGAGAGTACAGGATGGGTGTTGGAGTGCTGTGGGAGAGTACAGGATAGGTGTTGGAGTGCTATGGGAGAGTACAGGAGTGCTATGGGAGTGCTATGTTGGAGTGCTATGGGAGAGTATAGGATGGGTGTTGGAGTGCTATGGGAGAGTACAGGATGGGTGTTGGAGTACTTTGGGAGAGTAAAGGATCGATGTGGGAGTGTTCTGGAGAGTACAGGATACGTGTGGTAGTGCTGTGGGAGAGTAGTGTTATTTAAATGTCGTTGTATGTCTCTGTACTGGTCATTAGTACCATCAATGTTAGTGCCAGCAGGAACAGAAGTACTGGTCATTAGTACCATCAATGTTAGTGCCAGCAGGAACATAAGTACTGGTCATTAGTACCATCAATGTTAGTGCCAGCAGGAACAGAAGTACTTGTCATTAGTACCATCAATGTTAGTGCCAGCAGGAACAGAAGTACTGGTCATTAGTACCATCAATGTTAGTGCCAGTAGGAACAGAAGTACTGGTCATTAGTACCATCAATGTTAGTGCCAGTAGGAACATAAGTACTGGTCATTAGTACCATCAATGTTAGTGCCAGCAGGAACAGAAGTACTTGTCATTAGTACCATCAACGTTAGTGCCAGTAGGAACAGAAGTACTGGTCATTAGTACCATCAATGTTAGTGCCAGCAGGAACAAAAGTTCTTGTTATTAATACCATCAGTATTAGTGCCAACAGAACTAGAAATCAGGCATCTAGTACAGTTTATTACATTACCAAAACTGCCATTGATTTATATACTCCAACTCCATATAAGTAACACGGCTCTGTGGTGAGTGGTCAGCAGGCTGCTGTGGTGTAGTGGTCAGCACGGCTGCTGTGGTGAGTGGCAGCACGGCTGCTGTGGTGTAGTGGTCAGCACGGCTCTGTGGTGTAGTGGTCAGCACGGCTGCTGTGGTGTAGTGGTCAGCACGGCTGCTGTGGTGTAGTGGTCAGCACGGCTGCTGTGGTGTAGTGGTCAGCACGGCTGCTGTGGTGTAGTGGTCAGCACGGCTCTGTGGTGTAGTGGTCAGCACGGCTGCTGTGGTGTAGTGGTCAGCACGGCTGCTGTGGTGAGTGGTCACAGAGCTCTGTGGTGAGTGGTCAGCACGGCTGCGTGTCAGTGGTCAACTGGCTGTTCTTGGTTTGTTTTCATTCGACTGATAGTGACTTAATTTTATAATTTGATGGGAAACATTTATCAAAATTTTTAAGGAATTATTTTTTTTAACGGAATGTGGTAATTAAACTGGTAAGGGTCACAGATCGTCTGGAAAATAGCAGACATTTAGCTCTTCATGTGGGTAGTTCCATTATAGGAAAATTTATATAATAACGAGTATTTCGTAATATACGTCTGCACTTTATTGGTGTTTAATGTTTGTTTACTGTCAGAACTCAGTCTGAGGAACTGGATAACTTTGATATTCTAATTGTTGAATAAAATTAGTATATGCCCAACTTTGATAACTTAAGTCTAAGCTGAAGTTGTATGGTGTTTGTCTCTGTTTATTCCTACACACTGCATTGTATGGACTGTCATTGATTACAGGTTAACTACATACACATGGACTGTTTCAACTATGTGTAGTGTACTAGTGTACACCATGGTACTTGTGCTAGTCTGAGGTGTTTTGTGTGATGTAACTTTATTAGATCTATCCCGTGATGGACTTGGACACTTTAAGCGGCTTGATAGATCCATGTTGATAGACTCTATATGATTATTTGAGTATTAATTACCATGGAGACTGTAAACAGATTTGTGCAAAATATCTTTTTTCAGGCGCATATTATACTTCCTGATTTACATAATCACTAAACTAGTGAACAGAAGTGGGATTTTTGCTTATAACTCTCAAATGTTTCTATATGATGATTTAAGTGCTAAGAATTTTCGTTTCATTTTAACTTTGTAATTAACTTGCTCAATTATTTCAAATTTAAAAATTAGACGAGTTCAATATATTTATACAGTTATTCATAATAATCTGAACTGCATGAATATAATTCACATATTAAATATAAAATATATTCGGTTAATATTATATTTAATATTAGTATTAATTATATTTCATAATTATATTTAACAATACTTTCATTGCAATTTTGATACTTATTAGTTGTCTAATAAGTTAAACCTAATTTTATTTGCATATACGTACAGTGGACCCTCGGTTAAAGGCCGTTCCAGTTAGCGGCTAACTCGGTTAGCAGCCGGTTTTTCGGCTCCCATTAGCGGCCATTTTTTGCATGAAGATCTTGTGAAGAAAACTCCTGGAACAAGTGCGCTGGTAGTGAATTTAGGGCCAGCAAAGATTGGTTTGAGAGATTTAAGAAGGCTACACGTGTCGTAGGCATGGTGAGGCTGCAAGTTCAGACAAACATGCTGCTGAAAAGTTTATGTCTGAATTTCAGGACTACATTTTGAGTGAAAATCTGAAACCCCAACAAGTATTTAATTGTGACGAAACAGGTCTGTTTTGGAAGAAAATGGCCAACAGGACCTACATCACGCAGGAGGAAAAGGCACTGCCAGGACACAAGCCTATGAAAGACAGGCTAACTAGTGTATCACTCTGAAAATCCCAGAGTGTTCAAGAAACACAATGTCCACAAGAAAAGATTGTGTGTGATGTGGAAAGCAAATCATAACGCATGGGTCACAAGGCAAATTTTCAAAGATTGGGTTGATGATGTGTTTGGCCCAAGTGTGAAAAAATACCTCCAGGAAAAGGAATTGGCACTCAAGTGCCTCCTGGTACTGGACAATGCTCCTGCACATCCTCCAGACTTGGAAGACCAAATGTTTAGGGACTTTTCACATTTATAAAAGTGAAGTTCTTGCCTCCTAACACCACTCCTCTTCTCCAGCCCATGGACCAGCAGGTCATTTCTAACTTCAAAAAACTCTACACAAAAGCAGTGTTTGAAAAGTGCTTTGAAGTGACCTTAGACACTCAATTGACCCTTAGAGAGTTCTGGAAGAGTCACGTCAATATCTACAACTGCATATGCCTTATAGGTGAACATCCCTCCAGATGTTCACCTATAATGTCCGGAGAAAGTATTTATGAAAGAAAATGAAAGAGGTCTGAGCTAGCATGAGTATGAACACAAAAGAGATGTTATGAAGTGTAAAACAAACACTGTTGTGTTCTATCATATACGTCATTGTGCTCATAATAAAGATGTCAGTTAATAAAAATTGCTTTTCAAATCTGATTAGGAAATAAAGAAACACATTGTTTATTCTAACACTGCTTCAACACTTGTAAATTATTATTTAACTGAGTGGTAATTAAATTTTAACACGATAATTAACTTCCAAATTAGTAATCATCACTGCATGAGGCTTGGCAATAGAGTTAAGGATAATACGAACGATGGATGAAAATTCTTGTGGTCATAACAGTAGAGGTCAGGTTATAAACAATGGTGGTCAGATTACTTGAAGTACCTTATAATACATCACAACATAAAATAGTATCAAACATATTAACGAAGAGTCATTCTGCCAGGTTGCAGCAGCCACCACAAGAGTCGTACTGGCCATGTTGCACCAGCCACCACAAGAGTCGTACTGGCCAGGTTGCACCAGCCACCACAAGAGTCGTACTGGCCAGGTTGCACCAGCCACCACAAGAGTCGTACTGGCCAGGTTGCACCAGCCACCACAAGAGTCGTACTGGCCAGGTTGCACCAGCCACCACAGGAGTCGTACTGGCCAGGTTGCACCATCCACCACAAGAGTCGTACTGGCCAGGTTGCATCAGCCACCACAAGAGTCGTACTGACCAGGTTGCACCATCCACTACAAGAGTGGTCCTGGCCAGGTTGCACCAGCCACCACAAGAGCCGTACTGGCCAAGTTGCACCAGCCACCACAAGAGTCGTACTGACCAGGTTGCACAATCCACCACAAGAGTCGTACTGGCCAGGTTGCACCAGCCACCACAAGAGTCGTACTGGCCAGGTTGCACCAGCCACCACAAGAGTCGTACTGGCCAGGTTGCACCAGCCACCACAAGAGTCGTACTGGCCAGGTTGCACCAGCCACCACAAGATCATTTTTGCTACCAGATCAAGTTTCTCCAGATGATGATATATATTTATATTCCAGAAAGGATTTGTTTTGTGTGTGGTTAGGAGGTGAGAGAAGTGAAGATGTGTGTGATGATGAATGTTCTCTGTCAGTATAGAGGTGAGAGATTAATGATGTGTGTGGTGGTGAGAAAGTTTTCTGTCAATAATGAGAAGGTGAGTCAAGTGAAGATGAGAAAAAGTGAAGAGTGAAAGATTTAATAAAATATTTATATATTCAATTTCACAAAAATTCGGATGTCTTCAAAATAATGTAAATCCACATTCAACATTTTGTTTATCCATAATAATGCTGCAATCTAAAATCATCAAGAACTTCTTGATTTCCCTTTCGTAGCCTCCACAACTTTATTTTTTTAATTTTAATTTAGCGTGAGAGTGCAGATATGAGTATAATGATGGGAGTAATAATAAGTGTCACTACAACACTATGATAACCATAATGAGAATTGTGTTTGCAGGGGCCCAGCTTCCTAGATTACTTTGATCAGTATCACCAGTTTCTGTTCTCTTGGGTTTCTGAAGCTGTATAATGAGTCTGCCTCCTACACTGTCTCTTCTACATCATTCCATTTTCAGCCATCCCAATGTCTTCATAAAAATTATTTTAATTATTTAATTATTTGTATTATTACCATTATTATTATTATTAGTAGTAATAGTAGTAATAATAATAATAATTACAATAAAAGTTTGCGACTATTGTCATCCTCAGAGTTAGTTATCTCTGAGTTACCAGACCCTGCCACGTAGAGGCCAGTGGTTCGTCTTTAAGGTATACCCCTCCCCCCCCCACTTACTACCAGCTTAGGGCTTTTCCCAGGACCATGTGTCCAAGAGTCCACCTGTGTCCCCTCAGTTATTCTCCCTTTCTCACTTTCCCAAGGTTATCCCCTCTGTCTCTTGCCTTCTCTCTGGTTACCTTCTTTTGGTTTATGTTTCCAGGTCTCCATCCGTGGGGCCCCGGATGTGAACCCTTCCACACTCCCCACATCCAGTTTTTTTGGTACTTTCCCTAGTTCCGTGTCTCCAGAAGTCCATCTGTGTCCCCTCAGATGAACTGCCTTCCTCACTTCCCCAGGTTCGGCATTTTGTTGCCTTCCCCAGGTCAGTGGTTCCCCACTTCCCCAAGGTTAGCGGTTTTTGGCCCCTCCCCAGTGACCTTGCTGGATTGGAACTTGGTCTCGTCTAGCTGGTTGTTACGAACTTAGCCTGTAGACCATGCTGTTTTAGTGCTTCTCGTAACAAAAGAAAAATTAGCACATAAGGGTCACCATACACAGGGTTCACGTGTTAAAGAAAATGAATCTATTAGGTTTCTGCTAGTTTTATTAACAGTGTTAATAATCACCTACTTTCTATAGTGAATTAAATAATTCAATCTTTAAAACAGAATTTATCATATTGCAATCACTATGAGTAAAACTTATATCAGTACCCTTATTATCACACTTATAATGCATTAAATCATTGTAACTTGCACTAGACAGTTTCTAGACTCCCTCACGAGGAGTCACAAGATATAATATATATATATATATATATATATATATATATATATATATATATATATATATATATATATATAATACATATAATATATATATATATATATATATATATATATATATATATATATATATATATGCAAAAGATCACAGTAAACAGGTGATATCAAAATATGCAAAACAACCACTATGAAAAATAGAAGAATTCCAAGCGTTTCGTGACTACTCACATTATCAAGGAACTATAAAAGGAAACGTGAGAAGAAGGCTTATAAAGAGGCAGAATACACCTCACAGTCACATCACACTAACAAAGACAAATATCCCGCAAGTGGCAGAATGAAAGTTATGGCGACGTTTCGGACCCACTTGGACCACTAGTCTGTGTGGCCAACTTGGACCACTAGTCTGTGTGGCCAACTTGGACCGAAACATCGTTATAAGTTTTGGTCTCCCACGCCAGGTCGTCCTGGCGTCAGTATCCACGTAGTAAGTAGCAACACAAGAGATATGTTAAATGCGAACGGGCGAACTTTACTTTGTTCCAATATCTCAAAAATAAAGAAAATAAAAATATAATACTAGAAACAAAGTAACTCTCTTATTCCATCACTAGTTTTTATTTTTTATCTTTCCTTAATAATTATAATAACAATATGTTTAGCATAAGTTAAGATCATGTTGTTTATAACTGATCTTCTATGAGTTTGTACAGTGTCTGATGATAGAGTAAAGTTAACTCTGAAACTAGTCGTGAATAATTAATGTTTCAATAAATAAATAAAATTAAAATAAATTGTAAATAATTTATTTATTTTTATTTATCGCCATTCTTTGATAAATTGCTGTAATATGTACAATTTATCACTCTCTCTACTAATAAAATGTTTCACTATACGAGGAAAGAAAGTTTGAGGGGGACGTTGAGAGCTGTGAACCCCAAACACAGCATTTCCTCAAGAGAGGAACTTAACTTTTCAAGAGCGGTCAATCCAAGGAGCACTGTCCATATATGATATTAGAACACAAGTGTTTAATATCAGTATATACTGAAAAGTATAATTATAGGGGATGACACACAGAAATCTGCGCCCTATAATTATAACTTCCTGGACTCGCTCGAAACGTAGACCAGCCAGACGAGAAGTACTCGTCTAGCCAGACTACCATGGAGAGGCCACTCATTGTAAATTTGATTCAGCTATTTATGTTTCATAGTTATTTATTTCTTAGAGTGGGATTTTCTACATAATACTATATACATTTATAGAAATTATGTATATATGTTGTTACTGTGTAGCAGTGTGTTTGTGTGTATGACTGGTGTTACTGTGTATAGTGTTACGGTGATTTGTATGTTAATGGTGTTACATAATATTAAGAAAATTAACACTGCTTCCCTCTACACCTTCTCATATGCCATTTTAAATCTATAAATACAAGAACCTGATACTTTTCTGTATACAAGTTTCACTACGAACTCTTTTTTATTAGAGGAAACTTTATTCGACGCTTCGGTTTGTTTTTAATCTTTATCAAGGAGAGATAATAAGTTCAGAAAGAGACGCCATCTACAGTTCTCTACAGTCAAGCAACCAGCCCAGGTATCTTTTAACCGACACCAGTTATCATTCAGCTTGACTCAATTACATATCAATCTGCCAGAGTTATCAATCAACCAGCATCAGTTATCTATCAATTTGTTCCGTGTATCTTTCGACCTACCCTAGTTATCTATCAACCCGACCAGTTAATAATATGAACCTGCTTTACTTGTCAAAATGACCAAATTGCTATTTAAAAAACCCCAGTTTTCTGTCACGTTGTTACAGTTATCTTCCTTCACCAGTTAAAGTCAACCTGCAGCAGCAGACATCATTTAATATGACATCCCCTTTTTTTTCTTCCCCCAGTGACCTGGGGCCACTTGCCCCAGTGACCTGTTCACGGATCAGTGACC